>JAJQOW010000343.1:0-129749 GCA_037975125.1 Latrodectus hesperus | reverse complement strand
TTTAAACTTAATATTGTAATGTGTTATATAGTGTTTCATTTATTTTCAGTAAGTTTCTAGTTTTAAAATGCTTGCATTTTTGAAAATTTTATTTTAAGGCGCTATACTATAAACACTAAAACCCTTCGTATACATTTTCTCTTCCATTCTAATATTTTCTTTAAAAAAATTTTTTTATTCATTACTTTATACCAAATTTTATTGTATTAAAACTTAGTGTCATTCCTTCTCAAGTACATTATTTTTAAAAGAATATCCTCTGTATTACTTTTTTATTTGAAAGCTAAAGTTTTTTTAAGGAATAGAAACTTTTAAATTTAAAAATATCTTTAGAATAATTTTTAATGTGGAAACTTTCAAAGCTATTTTGAGAACTTCAAGGTTTGAAAACTCTAAGAACTTAAAATCTTTTTGAAAGCAATCAAGAACCAATAACATTTCACTATTTAACAACAAATCCTTACTATTTTAAAAGTATAATTTTTTGTACACATCACTCACATTATTTACAACAACCCATGGCACAAAATTGAGTTGAGGTCTCAATTCTTCAGTTCGTTTGGCATTTTGATAGAGTAGTCTGTTTCCTTCTTCACCATCTGCACACTTGGAAATTTTCTTCCAATCCAAGCTAAGCCTTCTGGCGCACTGTAAAATTATATCTAATGAAATGCCTGTATATGTTATGGGTTTTCAAATTTATTTAAAATATAAAAGCTCCACGATTACTTTTACGTGGGAGCTTTGAAAAATTTAATATTTCTCCTTACCTTATCGCCGTTAGAAGAAGGCCTTGGATACGACTCCATACAGTTTACAAAAGACAGGTGGTCTTCAGGATTTGGATACAATGAAATCGCGCAGCTCTGGAAATTAATTAAATTATTTTTCATTATATCGAAATGAGGAATATTAATACAAATAGATATAAATTCTAAACTCATGTAAAATTTTGTCACTCTTTGTTCTTGAAAAAGTACAAAATCCTTTAACAAAACAGGTAAAAATTTTTTTATTTCCCCTTAATTTTTAAATTATTTATATTAATCTGTTTAGTGACGTTTTAAGGAAAATAACCAATTTTAAATTAATCATGCACCAAATGTTGAGAATAATTCAATATTCTTCATCTTCATAAGCTCTACAGCCGGTTACCGGCCAAGGCTGTCTGTGTCAGCTTCTTCCATCTAGATCTACTAGACGCCAACAACGGTTTACTCCCTTTCTCCACTCTATCTATCCATCTGGTTCTTGGTCTTCCTCTCTCTTTCCCTCTGGTGTTTGGAGAGTTACTTTTCTAATTTATCGTCATACCAATAGATATGACCTTGCCACCTTATTTGGGAGGCCTTGATAACTTTGACTATGTGGGGCTCTCTGTATTTCAATTGGAGTTCGTGGTTGTATCGGATTCTCCATTTTCTAATTTCTCTAATTGCTCCAAAACATTTTCTCAAAATCTTTCTCGCAAAATTCATAAGCTTCCCTTCGTTTTCTTTGTGAGTTATCCAGCATTCACTGCCATATAGAACTATATAATTCAATATTAAAAAATTAATTTTAATTAATTAAATTAGCTGCCGACTAAACGCATTTATTAAGATTATTTTACACATAGCAGCCTAATTGTTAATCCTAAATATTTTAACCATATATACAAAGAGTAAGGTAAGCACATTACAAATGAAATTCTGATATTTAAATCCTGTTTACACGTACTTAATGTGACAATTTCAACAGTTCGTTAAAAATATTTTCGAATTTGTACACGAAAGCAAAGTACAAAATCAACAAATTTTTAATCAGCCTATAATAAAGATTTTTTTATACTTTTTAAAAAATATTTCAGTGTAATGAATTTCATCACATAAATTAGTGTAATATCAATTTTGTAATATTTTTATTAATTTTGAAAATATGACAGATGAATCTCATGATTATTTTAATTGCATCATTAAAATATAATAAAGAAAATTTAGATATTAACACGCAGAGCGTTTTTGATCGAAATAAGATTCTCTAGTTTTAGTCATATAATTTTTAACCAACTTTTCATATAAGGACTATTGTACTAAATTTTACCTTAAAAGGATACATATTAATCAGAACGGAAACAAAATTATAAAGGTGTAATCTAACATTTCTTTTATAAATCATTTCTATTTTGTCACGTGAAATATTTAAAGTGAAAGAAATTTAAGATGCGTTTGTTCCTAAAAAAAATGAAAGCTTAAATTTTATTTCAAATACATAATTAGAATAGAATTTAAGCATAGAAGCCGTATAATCCAGGATTCCCTTTAATCCAGATTCTGAATCTTTTGGCGATGAAGAAATGTTGCCATGAGGACGTATTGTGACGTACGCAGTGACTTAAATACTAGGATTGGCAAAATAGTTTTGTGCATAATTTTTATAGGTCTCCATATCTATGGCGTGATAAAAACCAGGTCGCCAAATACATAAGAAAATCCACCAAAATATCACCAAACTCAGAATTTGGCTGATTTTTTGGCGATGAAGAAATGTTGCTAAGATCACGTATTGTGACATGAGTGATGACGTAAATAGGTTTGCCAAAATAGTAATTTCTGCATAATTTTTATAGGTCTCTATATCTATGACGTACTAAAAACCAAGTTGCCAGATACATGACAAAATCCACCAAAAAAATCACCAAACTCAGAATTGGGTATCCTGGATTATAAGGCATCTGTGCCAGAATTTACCACTATTAAAATTCCCCAAATTAATGCTAGCTCATTTTGAATGAACTGTGCATACTTGCCAAGTTAAATTCAAAAATCTCAGAAAAGAATACCTGTACTGTATTTCCATAACACTCTCGTGGGCCATGATGGCAGTTGAAATCATATTGCTTGGAAATCTCGTTATATTGAGCCTAAAAAGAAAAATTCCACATTACCGGATTTGAATACAATATCAAACAGAATATGGTGACGTAATCGTTTTATTAATGCAAAGCAAAAACGGAAAAATTTTCTGATTTAGCTTTCATATATCAAAATCTTTCTCCCATACATGCGCAGCATAATTATGAATAGATTTAACTTATGTTTCTCTAACCGAAACAATAAAAAATGATCAATCAAATCAGGATTAAAATATTACAAAATCAAAATTTTAGAAAAAAATTTATTATATTTTTATTTTATTTTAAAGATGATCGATTACTTACTGTTGCTTTCCCAAATGGTATTAAACGTATCTTTACTACATCTTTCATTTCTTGGTACACGGGATACAACTGACTTGTAATGAAACGCATGCTGTCAGGGCAGTTTGTTTCGTAATAAATATCAAGGTATATTGGTTCTCCATTCCTGACCACTTCGAGCGGTCGTGCGACGGCACTGGGGGATGATGCAGATCCCTCTAGATTATATGGACGTCGTCTGACATACGTTGGATACCTGCGTTCGTTAAAACTGCTGTACTGAGCCTGCGCATTCTGAAAAAAAACATTTGTATTAAGACTTACATTGTTCTTTCAATGTATTAAACACACATGTTATGTTTAGAATTTAGAATATTGTAGGCAAAAATAAGTAAAATAAACTCTTATAAAAAAAGCATTCTCTCTCATAATTTCAATTCCCTCTAACACCAATGAAAATTTTTTACCAGATTTGAAATCTTTTAATTTTTTCTTATCTAACGCGTGCGCAAGGAATACAAGCTAAGCATTTCACACAAGCAGTTACAAATTATAACTATATGACTTACTAAAAAGTTAATATTCGGTAGTCTCTCAAACAGAAATCGCTGTTATATTGCTCAAGAACTTATATGTACACCATTTTTAAATTGAAAAAATATCTTGTTTCTCTATTTTTTATAATATATTCCTAAGTTTTAGATACACATTTCTCTCACTTTACTTATAATGGATTGAATATAGAATTTTAGTTTTTATTCATAATTTACTTTTTTAGTAATTTAATGTATAATATATTTAATGAATAAAACTAAGTGTTTTATAAATTATAGGCGTGTAGAAAATTCAGTCAGTTATGGATTTTTTATTCACAGTGTACTGATCTAACAGCTGGAAGGTTAGAGCTCTAGCTTTCCATTTAAGAGTTCTTGCGTTCAATATCTATCTCTGCATGTGACAACTGTTGCGATTGATTTCGAAATCCACTTAAAATTGTTGTTCGTGTAATTAGGCCTCAAGTGCAAAAAGTGACCGTCAAGCACACAATAAGCAAAATCAAACCCATTCATACTTCAGCAATATTTAAAAACCACGGTATATCAATTATGCATGTAAATTTTAAGTTGTGAGATGAGTGAAACTAGTCAAAATGTTTTACTAAAACACAATTTCTTTTAACAATATCGCTTTCCTCTAGTATATTTTAAATAATATAAAACCCATGGAAAAAATCTTATGGAACATAAAAGTAGTAGTTCTGAAGAGAAAAGAAATTTTCACACGAAGTAGAACCATTATTAAAAATTTAACCAATTATAAACCCGTTGCGTGTACGAAAATGTGTAATCTATTTACATCACAACTAAATATGTAAATCAATGTACAAAACTGGTAACTCAACCAAAGTATTTAAAATTTTAAAGGTATACCATCAAGTATTCTGAATTAATATGCAAGGATAAGAAAATCGTGAATATTATGTTTTCTTAACAGAAATGCATGCAAAACATGCATACAAATCTAAATAATTGTAAGTCTACGTGATCAGACTAATCTTTGGGGTTATTTCTTATCTTTGGAAGTTAAAATATGGGAAGAATTCCTTCAACTTAGCTGAACTTCTCAACTTTAGAATTCCATACGAGTAAATTCACAGACAGATTAAAAATATGCAAACTTCATTAATCTATAATTTGAATAACCGGATTAGATGTCATTGGACCTAGGCTTATTTTTAAATAGATTAAATAAAATAATAAAGTTGAAAATAATGAAATAAGGTTTACTCGTTTAAGAAAAATATTTATAATATTTTATGAAACAAATATTACATTTGTAATTAAATTCAACAAATTCATTATGTGATTTATGGAGTTTATCCTTAATATAAAAGTGTGCTTATGTGCTATTATCACTAATGGCAGTAATTATAATGGAATTCAAATGACAAAAAGGAAAAACTTTTATGAAAATATTATGTTCATAAGCAATTAGAATAATCTTAATTTTCAAACAAAGTTGTTAAATCAAGTTTACAAAGAAAGCACCTTAAAATCTAAAAGTTCAAAGAAGGTAAACTGACACCATATGAAAAATATTTTAAAAAATAGGGAAGTAAAATTTCCTTGTTTGAAACAATGGGTTATTTTTTATATTATCTTGTTTTTCAAGAAAGTTTTCATACCCGTGTAGTATGAAGGAAACAAGTACTTTCCTTTTTCACAGCAGTCAAGGAAGGACGTTTCTTTCGTCGAAGTCTTTGGAAGGATTTTTAAATAAAAGGACAAGAATCATATTGTCTGAATTATTTTTTACCGCATAAAGAAACTGCAAACAATGTAGTATTGGAGGGCAGTCACTTTTCTAAGAAATTTTATCGTTGAGAACTGTTGCTTCGAAAAAGGATTCCCTGCCAAATACGAAGAAACTTATTTGGTTGTCAAATAGAAAGATTAAAGAGGAATTTTATTTTATAAAATTTATGCTATTACGAATTATGTGCTCTACTGTCACTTTTAGTCCACAAAGCTAATTTAATCAGGATTTATCATTTAAAGTGGATTTAAGCCTCTAATCATGTGTACTCGAAATGGGTATTGAATTTACGTGGTATGAACTAATAGTAGTGCATACTCGAAATGCATGTTGAATTTACATGGCATGAACTAATAGTAGTACATACTCGAAATGGGTATTGAATTTACGTGGCATGAACTAATAGAAGTGCATACTCGAAATGGGTATTGAATTTACGTGGCATGAACTAATAGAAGTGCATACTCGAAATGGGTATTGAATTTACGTGGCATGAACTAATAGAAGTGCATACTCGAAATGGGTATTGAATTTACGTGGCATGAACTAATAGTAGTGTATACTCGAAATGGGTATTGAATTTACGTGGCATGAACTAACAATAGTGCATACTCGAAATGGGTATTGAATTTACGTTTCATGAACTAATAGTAGTGTATACTCGAAATGGATATTGAATTTACGTTTCATGAACTAATAGTAGTGTATACTCGAAATGGATATTGAATTTACGTTTCATGAATTGATAGAAGTGCATACTCGAAATGGGTATTGAATTTACATGGCATGAACTGAGAGAAGTGCATACTCGAAATGGATATTGAATTTACGTTTCATGAATTGATAGAAGTGCATACTCGAAATGGATATTGAATTTACGTGGCATGAACTAATAAGTGCAATAATTTTTTTAATATCATACCCAAATTGTTATCAAATATCAAAATAAAAAGCAACCAAATATCATATCAATTTGGATATGATATTAAAAAAATTGTCATTTAGCAGATCTAAAGATACGCTTTAATGAAAATATACAAAACACCCTTTCGAGAATCCATATAATTTTAAATTCAAATAAAATGTTATTTTAAAGTTAATAAATTTTGAGTACAAGAGGCTATTTAAAAATATCCACAAGTCCATAAATCTACTTTTTTTTCCAACTGAAACATCTATCACAAGGAGGTAATTGTGCTTCGTCTTACATTCTACTATAGACAGATCTTTTATATTCCCTATTTCCCAGGAAACGGCAATTTTACGCAAGAAATTATTTTCCGTATTAGACGTATGTGCACTTAACATTTATTTTAAAAAAATTATTCGCTCCCATAAGTCTACTATTTTAGTTAGTTTATACAAAATTGATTGTTATTTTTCAAAATACCCAGGCTATTTTACTTGAAATCCAAAATCCTATTTTAAGATTTTTATTCAAGGAAAAATTTGAAAATAACTTCTCACTTGATTCCAGTTTGCGAATTTTAGTGATATAAATCAGAACATATAAAGAAAATTAAGAGATATTTGTGCTGGTTTCACTAATAATCTTACACGTTTTAAAGAATTAGTATCCCTTTTTGAACTTGTCAAAAATATTAGTAATTCTTATACATAAATATTTTCAAAAAATATTTGTCCAATATATATATATTTCTACATAGGAATTATCTTTTTTATCCTTTTTAGAACAAAAGGTAAACAAAATAAATATTCAAAACTTATTTTTGTCAACTTTTGAAAAATTAGAATTATTAAAAAGTGTGTGAAAGAGTGAGGTTTATATAAAAAATTATTCTTTTTCCAATAATAAGAACTGTCTGATTTTAACACAAGAAAATTAGATGCATACGTTTTATTTTTCCGCAAGGTATATCAACATATTTTACATATTAAACAGTATGCTATTAAAATACAATGTGTGTTTATTATCACTTTAGATCACTTTTTTTCTATACAAATCCTGTTGTCTTGTGGCAGCTAGGCTGGCATTATGGGGTGCGCTGCTCCATATTTCGATGTGGATTACGACTTTTTCAGTACACACATGCCATAGGTACTCGATTATAGGGTAGGCACCACTCACAACTCATTCATATAAGGAAAGGACAATGACAGGGTAGACAAAGAGAAAGTACATCCATGCTCGAACCGGGATTCGAACCCAGGACCTCCCTATCCGCAGTCAGGCACGCTGACCACTAGACAAGTTTGGTGGCAGTAAACTAGTTAAAAGCTAGATTTCTCAAAATATTGGAATAAAAGATAATTTCGCATCACAATAAAAAAAATTTACATAATTTTTTTCCTAAGCCAACTGGGAGTCTCAAATTCCAATTAATCACCCAATACATGTTAGAACATTGAGAAAAAACTTAAGTTGATAAATAAGGAAATAAAAAACAAATGTTCCAAAAATATAATGAATTTCTTAGTTCTCAAACAATAAAAATTAATTAACTGGCGTAAAAGATGTGTTCTTGAAATTCTTCGCAAATGTAGATTAACCAAAATTTTATCTTAACACAAAACTATCGATATTCTAATACTTATTGGGAAATTAATTTGATTTTATTAATCAGTTTGTATTCTGTTGAATGGAGCTTTCAAATCAGCATCATTTTGTTTCATCATTAAAAAATAATAAAAATGCTTCAAAACATATCAGGAAAGATATTAGTAATATTTTAAAAAATATTTTTCTTAATGACTTATGAGTGCATTTTTAAATTTGTGGTTTATTGCTATGATGGATAACTAAACAGTGTTATAGCCTAGATTATTTAATTCGTAAATCTCCTAAATTTAAAATATGCTATCAAATATTGTTTAAATAAAAATGCACTAATTACTTGTTCTGTAAAATGTATTCATTTCCCAGTTTTCAACTTTACACGTTCATATTGTATTAAATTTTTACAACTTATTTTTCTCAAACATTCTTAACTCTTAAAATCATGTCTGTGACATTAAATTTAGTTGCGTTACCCGGGCCTTAAAATTTATATTTCGCAGCTCTACAAATATCTAGGAATTGATCTTCGGAATTATTGAATCAAAAACAGTTATAACTATTCAGTTACTAGCTAGGCAATCCTTGTGTGTGATAAAGTGCATGCAATTTAAAGATAAAAGATTCCTTGATAATCCATTTCCAAAAGAAAGCGAACTTTACTTTCTCTTAAGTCGACTGATGGCTGAATGGTTAGCACCTGAGCTGAGGGTCCCGGGTTCGAATCCCTTTTCGGACATGGATGTTACTTTCTCTGTTTCTCTGTCCTTTCTTCTGTGATGATGTATGAATGTGGCCCACCCTATAAACGGGTTTGTGGTGGTATGGGGGCAACGCTACTCGCCTCCGTGACTTGGCTCACAAGTGCCCGCTGGGAAACGACAAATGAGTAGCAGTTTCTGGCCTTGTTGGGGCATAGGGTTCATCACCCAAGTGCCCGCCGTTGGAAAAAAAACTTTCTCATAAAAAAATTGACTGAGGCTATAAAAAACTGAGTGATCAAAAATTTTATTTGTAAATAGAAAAAAAGGGAAAATCAATTTAAAATATAAATTAAACAATTAATATATTCATAAAATATATAAAATCTTATTCGTTACAGAAATTTGGATGAAAATTTTCGCCAACAGCTTCAAACTCGTTTTTAGAATAAATGAGCTCTAAATACAGTTCAATGCTAAATAAGAAATATCTATTCTACGAATTTTCTCTTCTGTAGCCAGAATACCTAAATAATTCTGAACACATTAAAAGAATTCATTTTTTTCCCAATGAATAAAAATATAAGGCTACAAAAATGTCTTTATGCGAGAGAAAATTCTTCAAAAGCCTATTTCATGCTTAGTTGGTGTTGTAAGCGCTTTGATCATGTTTTTGGGCTCCACGACCTACATCGCCTACAATCGCTTATCACGCATCACGCTCTAAGTAGCCTGGATAGTGAAAGGTCAGCCACAACCAATTATGAATTATGGTCACTCTATGGAGTGGGACTACTTATTCCAAAGAACGACACAATGGCGTGCGAAACTCTTGTGTTCAACCTTCTTTTATGAAATGTAATTGATCGTCTGGCATCAATAAAATAAACACAGCTTGGGAAAGTTTTTAAATTTTATTTGACATATTTAAACGGAGATTCTATACTCAAGTTAAAATTTTTCTCACAATCATGCATTTTCAATCATATATGAATTTAGAAACAATCAATATTCAGTGAATAAAATATCTAGTAAGATGTTAATATCCTGATTTTGAATTCGAATGCATATTCGTTTTTAGCGACTTAAATGCTTTTTTCTAGCGAGATGGATTAAATTTACTTTAATATTTTTATGAAAGCATTATTTTTGTGATTGTATTATAGATGTTGTTGTTGTCTTGTGCCAGCTAAGTTGACATTATGGGGTATGCTCTCCACTTTTCCAACTGAACCATACTTTGGAGTGGAGCCCAACTTCTTCAGTACATACATCCTATAGGGACCTGTTTATAGGGTTGGCAACCATTCATATAAGGAAAAGACAAAAACAGGATAGATTAAGAGAGAAAGTACATCCATGCTCGAACCGGGATTTGAACCCAAGACCTCCCTATCGGCAGTCAGGCACGCTAACCACTAGACAAGTTGGGCGGCATTGTATTATAGATAAAGTATTGCGATCACTTTTTTAAATTTTCGTTGATGAGTAGCCATATTTTTCTTTCTATAAGATGATCTAAACTTAAAATCTTGAATAAATAATGTGTATTGATTTTCATTATAGCTTTAAAAAATATTAGTATTTTTATAATTCAATTTTAGTAAATGACACTCTGAGATAGAATGACATTTTTTTCTCATGGATGAGCAAAAAATAGAAGAAAGAAAATTCTAAGAAACTATATATAAAATTTTGAATAGCCACAGATAATTACTCCAATGGACAGCGAATATGTAAATTTCAGAAATATTTTGAAGTCCACCTCAAATTTGTGCTAAGTTTTAGATATTTAATTTATAAAAAATATTCAAAATAATGCTCCTATTCTCATATTTTCATACAAAGAATTAGAAAAAAATTCGATTTCTTTCTATATTTAGGTTGGCAGTAGTTTCATATTAAACTGTATATCTCTCTAGAATTACAAAGAATATTAAAATGAATAAATCGAAAAATTTTAAAATTAAGAATCACCTTGAGGTTTATTTCGATTTTGGCATGCGTCCAAACCATTAGGATATATAGTAAATCAATGTTTATACTAAGCAACATAAACAAAAGTTGTATTTTAGCTAATATTTGGAGAAACTGCATCGTCGCGTATTTTAAGAATTTACTATATTTCATCAATAAAATGATCCCTGCTATCGAAATAGAAAGATGCCAGTCTCGTGTGATCTTTAAATCAAAGAAGCAGCATCCAGAAATTCAATAAAGTGTTATTTCATCTCATAATTTTCTTTAATCAAATTGTAGAAGTTTTAACAATAAAAATTAACATTATGATCTCATCTATTTAATATGAATTAAAATTATTCGATTATATATATATATATATATATATATATATATATATATATATATATATATATATATGATTAATTTTGAATAAAAAAAGAAATATCATTGGAAGAAGATTTAAAAAAATCAATTGACTTGATTCTGATTCAAGCAGAAAAACTGAAATTTGTTATTTTCTTAGCTAAAAATTGAATTTAGTTTTAGAAATAATGTCACTCCAAAATAACTACTTAAAAAACTAGAAATATTTTCCAAAAAAAAATATTAATCTAATTAGACTACAACAAAAAACTTGCTATAAATAAATACAAGAAAAACAAAATTTACTACTAGATAAAAAATTCCCCCTCTCCACTCTTTTTAAAAATTTTATTAAAAGTTTGTGATTTTATGAATTTATTTTGACAACTAGTAAACAGACTTTAATAGATTTAAAGAAATAAAACTGCAAGCGGTAAAAATTTATCAAAATTCTACTCTTCTAATTATATTGCTTATACGAAAAAGTAAAAAACTTCAATATTACTAAATACATTAACTGTTTATTAAATTAATATCAGTATTCGGTGCTTCTAAATTTCTGATCCTTGAACAGTTTAAAATGAGAAATGACAGACTCGATATTATATAAGTCTTAAGCTCCAGGCTATTGTAACCGGTTTCACAAGTAGAAAGGAATTTTTTCATCGTACGTGAGGGGCTCACAGATAAATGAGGAAAATATTTCAAGTTTATGAAAGATGAACTTTACGAAACTAAAAACAGAGTGTCTACCTGGGTTTCCAAACTATTTTATAGGGTCAATTTAACACCCAAATTAATTTTAAGCCAATTGTTTCCACTTTTACAAAATACATTTTCATTTATGAAAAGCAGATAAACTTTTAAAGAATAAAAATAACAATAGTCAAAATTATCAATTACTGTATTAGAAATTTTCATACACTTACTTAAATGCAATGGATTTTTCATATCAATATGTTGGCTTTGATGTTCATAAAAAAAAAATCTTAATTTTCCTTCAAGTACTTAATTTACGCAAAATTTGACTATCGCAATAAAGAAATTATTGAAATAAAATTAATATTAAGAATTTATAAATATTTGATGTAGCTTAAAATATCTATTACTTACACTGTATTTAATAAAAAGAAAATAATTATTTGAAGTAAAAAAAATTACTTAAAGTTGAAGAATTATAATTAAAAATTGTAAATAGAACTTAATAATCTGCAGTTTTAGACTGGAAAATTGATTTTAGAGAAAAGTGTATCAAACAAGCATACAGAAAAACTCTAAATTATTAGTGCGGAATTCAACCAAATGCTCTAATTAATAATTAGATCTTTTTCCAAACAATAATTTTAAGTGATAGTATAATTAAGTATAAATGAATAATGCGAGTACTAATAAAAACTAGACGAGATTATCCCTCATTTTTAAATAAATTAACTAATTGTTCTATGAAACTAAGTTTAATTATTGTACCATAAAGCCATCACAAAAAGTTACGATTCAGGTTTTATAAAATGCAGTCAATCCATTGCTGACGAAAGAATCAAACCCACGAACAGTTGTTTTTGATGTGATTTTTTTAAGGTTGTGAATGATTATTTTTTGTACACAAGGGCTACTTATGATCGAAACTTGCAGTTTAAAGAGGAACCGTGAACCGTTGCAAATATTCAAACACCTCCGAACCTATAAAATCGAACGCATAATATTGAACCCACGACACTGTTAAATCGAAAATCCTCTAAAAGCTAACAATTCCACTTCCCCAAACTGAAAACCGAAGAGCTAATCATTCAATATTAGCAGTATGATACAAGCTTAATTCAGGAACAAATTAAATTACATGCATAAAATTAAAGAATTTCAGACAAAGTTTTAAAAATTTTTGGTCAAAATTCATAAATTTAGAGATGTTTTCATAATTTATTTTTTATGCCAGGATTTTAAATCAAATTTGGAGATTTTAATTCTACGTGGTAGCAAGTTTCGAATTTATTTTCATAAGATTTTTAAATGAATTTTCTAATATTTTACGTACTAAAGAGCTAAATGAAAAATGTTTTAAACTTTCCAAATGAGGGCAAATAAAAATTAAATTTTTTTAATTCTACTTATACGTATGTAAAAAATGTAAAAAAAAAAAACTTATAGTTTGTGTTTTAAAATATAGTATTTTCGTTAAATAACAATGTAAATTTCTATACTTTTATCCTGTAATTTTTGCGTATCGAAACAATATGTATAATTTTTCGAATAGAAACTATTATTGCAAACATTCATTTCTCTTATCAAAAAAATTATATCTTTAATATATACACTTTAAAAAAATGAATAATTTAGATTCTTTTCCAGAGTTCAGGAATTGAGTGGAGTGCAACAAAATCAATCTTAGTTTATTCCCTTTAATCACTTTTTGAAGTCTCGGGTATAAATTAGATAAAAATAATAGCATTCATTCATTTTAACCTTATCCAAAATTCAAAATCTAACTTAATTTTCAAAAACTTTCATAAAGAAAAATGTTATTTAAAAGCAATTATAGCCTTAAAAGCATTTAAATAAGTTTATATTATTGTTTATTTATTAAATTTTCAAATTTGTCTTATCTCAATATCACATTAATTTGATACCATAAAACTGTTAGATTCAATTCATGTCATTTGCCCATTTATGATTAAGCTACGAGATAAAATGTTTCTTGTTAGCAATAGTAAACAGATTCTCATATAACATTGAAGAAATTTAATATATTTAAATACTAGATCAATAATTTGTAAAATAAATTTTAAACCTTTTTAAGAATTGTAATTATATCTTATTTATCTACTTTTATTATTATTTTTTTTTCGAGATTAAAGTGGTAAGTATTTTAGATAATAAACAAATATAAAACCTGAATTAAGAAATATTTTTCTAAATACTGACTAAATTTTAAAACGAAACACAATAACATATTTTGTTGAATATTCTTAAGAAAATGTTCTAATTTCGAACAATAGAACTCCCATCTCACCTGGAGTGTTACCGCCAAAGCAATCAGACATAATGCCGAGAAGTTCCACATGCTTTATACAGAAGCAACCGAGATGAAGTGAGGTGCTGATGTCTGCGGCCGGTTCCTTCTTCTGCGACCTCAACTTCGTCGGCCAATCACACTCTCTTCTCAGTTCTTGAGTAGCATTTCCGAGTGTCGGGCAAGGCAATTACACCCATTTTTATTCTTGAGCTTTCACGCCATTTTTACTTTTGTTTACCATCATCATTTCCTGCTTTATTATCTGATTTTTGAGGAACAAAACAATGTACTGTTTAAATAAAGAAATTTTATACGTATGTATCTATGGTAGCTCTTATGTTATATATAAACTCTAATTTTATATACATTATATATTTATATATATATATATATACTCATGTTTTTTCTCCAAATATTTTAAAAATAAATTTTCGAGCTGTTGTCACTTAAGTTAGTTTAATAATAAAAAGACTTTACAACTGATATTGTGTGTGAAGAATTCAATTTTTATTTTAATATTTTGTCAAAAAAAAAATACCGAAAAGAAAAAAATATTCTTAAAAAATATCCATGAAAGTAAGCAATCTGTATTAATTCTAACATCTAAATTTTCTATTATATGCACAATATAAGATATAAATTTTACATTTTATTAAACTATATATATATATATATATATATATATATATATATATATATATATATATATATATATATATATATATAAGATATATATATATATATATATATATATATATATATATATATACATATAAAGATATATATATATATATATATATATATATATATATATATATACATATAAAGATATATATATATATATATATATATATATATATATATATATACATATAAAGATATATATATATATATATATATATATATATATATATATATACATATAAAGATATATATATATATATATATATATATATATATATACATATAAAGATATATATATATATATATATATATATATATATACATATAAAGATATATGTATATATATATATATATATATATATATATATATACATATAAAGATATATGTATATATATATATATATATATATATATATACATATAAAGATATATGTATATATATATATATATATATATATATATACATATAAAGATATATGTATATATATATATATATATATATATATATACATATAAAGATATATATATATATATATATATATATATATATATATATATATATATATATATATATATATATATATATATATATATATATATATATATATATATATATATATACATATAAAGATATATATATATATATATATATATATATATATACATATAAAGATATATATATATATATATATATCATTAAAAATTTTTAACTAAAGCAGAACTGCAACAAAATTTACTTTCTTATGAAGTTTTGTTAAATAAAACATACGGTTATTGAAAACATGCAAATTTCAATTCAAGCTTAATCTAATACTTTTCAATTAAGAATGGAAACTTTTTTATTAGTAAAAATTATCACTAAAATTTCACTGATTTAAATGAGAAATTATGTGACACATAAGCATTCAAGTGAATGTGATGAGAGAATATATTCTAATCACATAATTACATTACATCTGAAAATGTTAAATAACATTAATTAAAAACAATTAAGAAAATTTACATATATTTGTTTAAATACAAATGTAAAAAAATACATACATTTGTTTTAATTAAATGAAATTAAAAATTAATTAAACCAATTAATTTGTAATTAATTAATAATAACTTATGTATTATATTAGTTTCTAAATAAATTTATTCCAATTCAGATTTTTGAATAATTTTTTAACAAATTTTAGGTTACATTTCGAAGGCAAAATCTTAAAATTCTAATTTATGAGTGTTAAATTTTTTCAAAAATTCATAGTATTTCTATGCTTGAATTTAAGCATTTTATCAATATTTAAAATTAACTTTCCCATTACTTCAAAATACTTAAACTATTTCCGTATTTAATAACTGTGGAGAGAATAGAAAATTTGATTATTGATTACATTCATAAAAATTGATGAATTTGAGTTTTTACGTTTTTTCAACATTTTGTAACGAAAGAAAACTTAAAAAAATTAATTACTAACAAAAATCTTAATTTATTAAAATTTATATTTGAATACTTTAGTAAATGTATCAAAATAAAAAATATATGGAAATAGCAAAAATTAGTAATGAATTCTTAAAAATTTTTAAATTATTGCTATTTTTAAATAAAACTGAAGTAAGTTTGTAAGTAAAACAAAACTGTGTATATATATTTTACGAGTATTATGATTCATAATATATTAAAAGCGTTAGATGATTATAAGATTAAATTAAAATTCCTGGAAGTTTATGGTATCGCCTTAAGGCATTTATTTAATTTAACGTGCTGAACAAGAAAAACTTTTAAGAAAAGCTTTTAATAACATTTTAATATGTTTCTTTTATTGATTACATTATAAAGTTGAAATATATTATTATTTTTGTCAGAGAATAACTATTTTTAATGTCAAAGACACACACACAGCCTGTCGAAACTTAAGAGTAATATATATGTTTAAACTTTCTTGAAGTTCTAAAAACTAACATGAATTTTTTTTTTTATTCTATTAGTAATACTTTCCCTGCGCATTCTAAGGGCTTTATATTTTTTCCATAATTAAAATGTTTCTATAACTAAAACTCTGATGGCTGTTTATTCACCAGAAATAATTGTAATCAGTGCATTAATCAGCAAATCCCACGTTTTCCAGCTGTTTGTGATATACTTTCAATAACCATAAAAAATCATGGCAGCATACAATTCAAAAACGAAGAAATTTTATTTCTAGTAGGATTTTAAAAAGACATTACTCATGTTTAAAATATTATTTAGGGAGAGAAGAATGCAGATAATAGAATGATATTTATTACATACACTTATTATCGTGAAATAACTGAGTACCAAGCATGCTTGGGAACTAAACACTGGGGGTCTTACGTTAGGCTGACCACCTAACTGGGACATATGCTTCGCACCCCAGGGCCCTCGGTCATGAAAACAGTTATGGGCACTGTAGGCCTTGGCCCACATGGGCTGTCGTGCCATGGAGTTTTAGTTTAGTTTTAGTTTATTATCGTGAAAATCATTACTGATTTAAGAGATTTAGATCTTGCAAAATGCACCCAGAACACCGACTATTATAAGGCTAAATGTATCCAATATGGCACTGAATAGAATAGAAATTGAATGACATAATAAGACTTTAACAGCACCTTCAGCTTCAACTCACGACCACAATTCCTCAGACTCATGCATATGAATGTTAGCTGCTCATCAAGCACTTACCAGATGTCTTAAGTCAAAAAAAGCCATGAGAATATGCAGATCAGAACAACAATCCCATGTCCTGTTTCCAGAAAAGTCAGAAGAGTGTTGTTGTTACTCATGACACTTGGACAAGCCAAGCTCGCTGTGTCTTGGCTATGCGAATTTAAGTTAGTAGGTTGCGTCTTTCGTTGAATCCGAGCACCACGAAGGTGAAAGTACCACTTTCCTCTTCAAATCCTCCGATAGATGGCACCACCAGAGGATCCACTCCCTCAACTTTGACACTGATCTCAAGGGGGACTAAATTTTCTTCAGACCTTTTCACCCATGGTAATTGCTCAAAGACCGACCACAGGACTTCCTATTCCACAGATTTAACGAGCACCTATATCGTATGTACTTGGTGGGTCTTTAGTGGCACTGGGAATTGAAACCCGCCCTTCCGGACGGAAAGCCGATGCCAGGTCAGGATAGTAATGTATTGTCCTGCTGAAATATAACATTATAAAATCCTCAAATAAAGAGCACAATCATGTGAATTAATGCTGCAGAAAATATAACAGTTGCTATTCCAGCTGACAATAATGCTATTGGTCCAGATGTATATCCTGTGTAAGTTCGTGGCATCATTCCATTGAGATGGGCCAGTATGAAGTTTTAAATACATTCAATCTCTGTGATGCCACTACACACTAATAGAATTATTATAATATTTTTTCCAGTACGAATATCCATCTAAAACACAAGAGACGATTTTTCTACATCCAGATTCGTCATTGATTACATATTAGAGGTTTCTTTACTTAAAAATCTAGTGTCAAGGATAGCCAAAAGCATGATTGATTGACTCACCAATAATCAGCTGCTCTAGCATTGCTATGTTTTTTGCGGAGATGCGTTTTGTCTTGCAAATGAATCCATTTCTAGGCTTGACCTCATATCCAACCTTTTTTTCTCTCCACTTTGAGAAGCATTTGTACGATTCCCTAAATCTATCCAGACAATATTCCAATTTTCTCTGTCATTAGTAATGGTAGAACATCTCTAAGATTTTTCTCAAAGTTCTTGTACAACTTTCAAGGTCCTGCTTACTCCATATTTTGCTAATATAGTCATGGAATCTCATTTAATACAAGCAACAATACTGCTATAGAGAGAATTACAATTCCCATAAGAAACTATTGGATCCCGATAAGTTGCAAATAACTTTCTTTCCCAAAACAATTATTTTTATTAATGGTAGATTGGTAAAACATTTTAAAATGGTAGACTATTAATTTTATTTTATTTTTTTAAATTTATCATAATAAATTTTTCAAAATTTATCATATAAATAGAATCAGCAATATAAATAATGACGATATTTTTCTGATATAATATAGTTCTATAAAATTAGTATAAAAAACGTCCGGATATAAACATTTTTCAATATGCAGTTTTATATAATTATTTATTGAATATCAAAGGCATCAGAAAACTGGAGTTGTAAAGGGGGTGAAATATCAAATGAAAAAAATTATAAATTTTAAATTTAAGCATAGGGATGTTAGAAGAAAAGAACACAGATAGGAGAGTGAATGATATTCAAACAGAACTTAATAAAATAAATGAAGTTAAAATATAGAGAAGGAGCAACGAGTACTTTACTGAAGTTTTAATTTCCCACATGATACTACATAGTAGTTTTATTCCTTAAGAATTGTTAGAAGAAATTGAAACTAATAATTATAATAAAAAACGATGCTAAAAATTTCATCAAAAAATGGAGCATTATTACAAATTAAGTAAGTTTCAATTTTGAAAAAGTATGAGAAATTAGTCTTAAAATCGTAAAAAATTGTGAACTAACTTCAAATCCCAGCTTTCAATATTTTCTCTAGTCCACGGATGTCATAAATAATCACTTCCATATCAGTTGTCTTACTATACAACCTGTCTATATTGTGAAAGATAAATCTCTGTAAGAATACGTCCATTTTTACAATGTGATTCAATCTACCCGTGATTTGCCAGAAGATTCAAACATATGCAGTTCTAGTCTATTTCTCATCTTTAATGTGGTACCTTTGACATTTTTTCTAGTTTTAAAATATGAAATATTAAAATATTATTCATTTTCATTAAACTAAAATGCATGATTAAATGAAAGTAAAATTTAATCAATTTTTTGCACTTACGGAAAATTTGGAAAAAGCACATTAAGATATAATCCGATGTCTTGGACTGTTCATATTTCAACAACTTATATGCGCACTTTCTAGCGCAAGTAAACGCATTTCCGGTACTTTAAACAGCAAGCGCTACATCTCCGAGGTGTTGGAGCCTGTTGTCCTTCCTTGCCTTCAGGGCTTGCTCACTGCCGTATTCCAACAGGCTAATGCGCAACCACACGTGACACGCATTGTCCAAGGGTTCTTCGTCAATCGCCAGATTGAATTGCTGCCCTGGTTGGCTTGCTCTCCGCATATTTCGACGATAGAAAACATGTGGTCCATGGTTGCTCAACGGTTGGCCCAGATTACATACCCAACTGCCACACCAGATCAACTTTGGCAACGTGTGAAAGCTGCTTGGTCTGCTGTACTTTAAGAACAGATCCAAAGTCTCTTTGAAGGACGAGAATGGCAAGAAATTATCTTTACTGATGAATCATGCTTTTGTCTGCATCACCGCGGTTATCGCTTTCGAGTCTGGAGACACTGAGGAGAGAGGATGCTGAACAGCTGATCACCACACTGGTCCTGCACCGGGAATTATGGTATAGGGCGGTATTGGATATCAGTCTCGCACACTCCTAATACGCATTACCGATACTTTAATCAGCCAACGCTACACCTCCAAGCTGTTGGAGCAAGTTGTCCTTCCTTACCTTCAGCTTGCCTACAGCCATATTTCAACAGGATAATGCATGACTATACGTGGCACGCATTGTCCAAGAATTCTTCATCACACAATCGCCAAATTGAACTGCTTCTCAGGCCGGCTCGCTCTCCGGATCTTTCATCGATAGAAAACATGAAATCCATGGTTGCGCAATGATTGACCCAGAATACCTCCCCAGCCGCCACACCAGATCAACTTTGGCAACGTGTGGAAGCTGCTTGGTCTGCTGTACCCCAAGAACACATCCCAAGTCTCTTTGAATCAATGCCGAACCATGTGGCAGCGGTGATCTCAAACAATGGCGGCTACTCTGGCTACTAATTTGGCAGGAATCACACTTCACAAAAGTCTATATAAATTTAATCATTTGATGCTTGATTAACATGCTATCTACGAAATAAATTTTGTTGTGATATCTTTTGTATTTCTTGGTGTTGAAATTTTGATGGTCAGTAGTGTACATGGTATAAGCGGTTGCTTAGCAGATCAATAATATTCTTTTATAATTTAATTAAAATCAAATATTATGGCAATTTGCCACTTAGTCTATTTTTAAATTTATATGCAACAAACGAGAAGTAGTTCAATTTTTTTTATTTATGTCATTTATGTATTATTTTTCTTAATTTATTTGCATTACAAAAGTCAGAAACAAAAAAAAAAAGTTGCAAAATGAGGAAGACAAATAGCATAGGTTCATTCTGTAAAATGTAATATATCAATTTTCACACTTTTTAAATTAAAATAATGACAGAAAATAAGTTAAAAACTAAGAAAACTCAAATATAAATAAATCACTTAGAGTATCTTTCGTCTTTTCTTTTTAACCATGTTTCTTACATTTCAGTTGTGATCATGGTTAAATCATTTTATTACATTTCTTATTGGTTTAAAAAATCCATGACGTCAGATAACGTTTCATCTAAGTTACACATAATTAATTATTGAATTACACATAATTATTATTACATTTATTGAGCCGACCAACTTGTCTAGTGGTCAGCGTGCCTGACTACGGATAAGGAGGTCCTAGGTTTGAATCCCGGTTCGGGCATGGATGTACTCTTTTCTCTCTATCTATCCTGTCTTTGTCCTTTCCTTGTATGAATGAGGTGTGAATGGTTGTCTACCCTATAAACGGGTCCTTATAGCATGTGTGTAGAGCAAAGTCGCCTTCATGCTCTACACACATGCTATAAGTCGCCTACTTTCACCTTCATGGTGCTCTGATTAAAACGAAAGACGCTCTCAATCGACTTAATTCGCATAGCATAGCGAGCTTGGCTTGTCCAAGTGTCATTAGTAAACAACAACAACATTTATTGAGTCGGTGTCGCAAATCCGACTGGTATACAAATTTACTGCCGGCTTTCAAATCGCCTTCGAGCGGCAACAAACGCGGCGAAATCCATTATCGAATATCTGATTATCATTGGCGATGAGAATTATCCATTAGTGATTTCTACCAGCAATAAAGAAGTAATTTTTCAATTATAATTTTTTCCATTTGTAAAGTTTTCAAAATCATGAAGATTACTTGTTGTTTTAAATAATTAGTTTTCAAATATTAAGCAGTATTGATTCCAAAATATCAATGTCTTTTCTAATTTGTGTCTTTGACCAATTGAGTTTTCTTGGCTGTCTTTTCGGATCACCATCTTTGGTGTCACTTCACGTATTCAATAGAAACACGTTAAAAACTTCTCTAATACTCTCTTTTTTTTAATTTTATTTATTAATTTTTGATTTGATGAACATTTTGTGCATAAATCATTGATTGTTACAAGTATCCGAGGACCATGATTCCAGAAGTCATTTCGAATTGTTTTGAGCCAAATACATTTAAAATACATGACGCCCATATTGAGTAACGACTCTATGGCTTCAACTCGTCGATTTCAAAAATTAGAAAATTGTCGAAGTTCATTTTGTTAATGAAACGATTTCTTTATAAAAAAACCGAAGCATCTGATTGGCAAGCCATTTTCCATTGATTCAGGCCAGAAACACATTGACAATGGTGCAGAAGAAAAAGTAAACTGAAAAAAGCAAAGCAAAACAAACTTTATAATTACTTTTAAACGGCAAAAACGGTTTAAATTTTTCTATTTTTTTTTTTATTTATTTTTAATCAGTAAAAGCAGTAACGGAGTAACTAGAATCAATGTTGTTGTTTGTGTGCCAGCTAGGCTGGCAATGTGGGGTGCTCTGCTCCACTTTTCCAACTGAACCATTTTAGGTGTAGAGTCCGACTTCCTCAGTACACACATGCCATAGGGACCCGTTTATAGGGTAGGCAACCATTCACTCGACATTCATACAAGGAAAGGACAAAGACAGGATAGATAGAGAGAGAAAGTACATCCATGCCCGAACCGGGATTCGAACCCAGGACTTATCTATCCGCAGTCAGGCACGCTGACCACTAGACAGGTTGGGCGGCACTAGAATCAATAACGAGAAAGTTTATTTTACCAGCCTTTAACCTCGTTTCGCAAATTTAAGTCTGAATACTTCAAGGTCGTCTAAATACACTCACTTCAAAGAATTAAGCACGAAGATGTAAAATGCAAAAAGATCAACAAATACTGCTTTGATTGACACAAAATTCGGCAGGAAATTAGAATATATATTTATGTATTAAATAAAATCAATAATTATATACAGAAATGAAAAAAATATTAAATTTTTGTAAGTTATCTGATGACATACTAGAGATTTAAGCAGAATTATGTATAAAGTAAAAATAAACAGCATAAAATGAAAAAAGGACGTTAATAGGGTATGTGATCCCTCCTCATCTGTATATAAAGTTTTCATTTTGTAACTATGTATTCAATTAGGTGGTCAACCACCGTAGAACTAAGCAATAGCTATTCTTCTTGTTGAGCAGTTTCCAGCTCAATAAGAGTAGCTGGAGATGGGAAACGTGAAGATACAGCTTGGCCGAGAGTATCCCAAAGATTTTCAATGAGATTAAGGTCGGAAGAATATGCTGGCCACGCCATATGCGCAATCCCTTCACTCTCCAGTTAGTCATCGACGATGTCAACTCTATGTAGACATGCGTTATCGTCCATTAAGACAAAACTAGGGACAACTACTCCAGCGTACAATCTCACAATAGGTTCTAGGACTTCATCTCGATGCCGGACAGCCATCACAGAAACCGTTTAAGGATGTGCAGGTCGATGCGGTGCTCTAATGAAATCCCTGCTCACACCATAATGCTTCCACCTCGGAATGCGTGATGTTCGGTGATGTTTTAGGGTTGGTTGCGTGTTCCTTGTTCACGCTATATCCTTATACTCTTGTCATCTGGCTCCAAAGCAAATCTTGACTCATCAGTAAACATGACATTGCCCCAGTCAGACACAGTCCAATCGACATGTTCCCGGCCCCACTTTAATCGTGACCCTCTTGATTGGATGGATAGACAAACAAACTCGAGGTACCGGGGCGTACAGTCCATTCATATCTAATCTTCGGCGTACAGAAGCTGCTGATATCACTTTACCAATGGACGCTGTAACCATAGATGTCACACGTGTGGAGGTCGCTCTGCGATTCCGCTTGGCTAAAATCGCAATATATCGATCTTCCGCGGGGTTTGTAACCCTTGGGTGACCGGCTACGGGCCTTCGGACAACTGTCCGTGTGGTTTGGAATTGTTTCCATAAACGTGAAATTACAGAATGATGAACGCCGAAGAAAAGAGCAACATCTGAGATCGACTGTCCTGCTTCAATGCGCCCCACAGCACGCCAGTGCTCAGAATCTTCCATTCGTCTTCTGGAAGTCATAGAAACACGTATGTCTTGAAAACAAATTGTACGAAAGTTTTAAACACCTTCTATCAGCACTTACAATCAACTTCTGTAACCCTTCATAAAGCTGGTATCTTATAAGACTGCCCTTTTTGCATATTTCTTGACATGAAAGCGCGATTGGCTGTTACCTAACATATTTGCATACTTCCATCTACTTCTGCAGCTATTTACCTCCTCTTCAATTCTGATTGGCTTCCGGAAATTAGCATTTTCCTCTCCGTGCTTAACTTAACTTTTGGAAGTGAGTGTAGTTAAAGAAAGTTATAATGCAAAGAATGTATCAGAATAATATCTGAATATAAAATTTAATTGGTTTTCAATATGACTTTACGGAAAAAGGAATAAACATTATGAGTTGAAACATATTAAACAAATATTTTTTGTTTTATTGAAAACCCAAAACAATAGATAGTTTCTTAATTCATTTAACATGAACTAAAGCGAAAATTAAACATTGTTAATTTTTATAAGTTTCAAATTTCTGCGTCATCATGAAACAAAATAAAGGGATTTATACTATAAAGTGTTGAAAACGTTGTGAAAGTATTTAAATGTCTTTCTTTATGAAGCTTAGCTATTTGCTTATGTGTATAAAATTCTTATTATTTATAATAAGAGATATTTAATATATTATCTTTTTTTATATGCTTTTTAAAAGTAAATTAGTTTGAAAGATGCATTTTTACTGTACTTTACATGATATTATTAGAATAGTAACCACACAAAAAGGTCTTAAATGCTCAAATTTCTAATAATAACCTGATCTGATTGATTCCAATTTTAATTAAATATTAATGAGAATGATTTATGCTTAAAAACCTGAAGAAATATTTCTAAGTGTTTTTGATTATTTTAAGTACTTAAAACAATTAACAGTTTGCTTAAATTGATATATTAAAATTAAAAATTATTTTGATTTATTAATTCTTAAATACATTAATGCTTCTTAAATACATGGAACATGTTAATGTATTTAATAAGGATTTAGTTTTATTTATTAAGAATGCAGTTAACAGTTAAAAAAAAAGTTTGTGTTTTATAAAACATTTACAAATTTTCGAGACGTAATTACATTTACCTCTGAAAATGGTATTTTCATTTTCTTTTTTTTAATATATTATGAGTCTTACTTAATTATTTGTTCATTATTAAAAATGTTTATCATTAAAAGTACAATTAATACTAAAAAACGTTATTGTAAATGATTTCTTAGAGAAAACCTGCAGCAGAATGCATATTCATCATATGTTATTCAAACATATGATGTAACATTGAATAATAATTTATTAAAGAAAATTATGAGATTAAAATAATTTTGTACTGTATGTAAAATTTTTTGTACTTGTTTGTAAAATATTTACTTTTAGTATCTATACTTTAAAGCATTTTTAAGATTTCAGAAATTCATTTTTCAGAAATTTTAAGATTTCAGTGTTAAAATTACAGCCTATTTACCAGATGATTATAGAAAGATAGTTCCTCAAACAATAAAAATCTCGTTTTATAGAATGTAAATAAGAAATCTCACTAATATTTAAAGAATGAAAACATAGATTATACTATTTCATTATGTATTAGAAAATATTATTATGCACTCATATAAAAATTTATATTTTCCTTAGAATAATATATAGATTATTATTACTTCTTTATAGTATAATGAATATTATTATTTCTAAAAAAATATAGATTTTTATACAATCATAAAATTATGTATTATTTATATATTTTAAATCATGGATAATTTTAAAATATTAATATGATAATTGTTTTAATATGTGATTTAAAACTGCGAGAAACTGAAATTTGGTATTAAACATATGTATTTATTAAATAAATATTATTGGAAGTATAAAACATAATGACAAGGTAATGTTTTTCACCTGTATGACACTTTTTTATGATTCAGAAATATTCACGACTATCAAGACAAAATTCTATGTAATCATTTTCTTAATAATTCTTAATTCATTTCTTACGAATTCATAAGATTCATAAATACAACACATATGAATCTTAAAAATTATGGAGATATCTTAGGTTTTATAGAAAACGTAAAGCTAATACCTCCTTTTATGAATTGATTTCTATAAACGGTATCTAATAGATGAAAGTAAAGCTAAAAATGCATTTGTTAGGTAAACTGTTTTTCATATAGTCACTGGAAATGTTTTTTACACTATAAATTTTTCTGTATAATTCTATGATTTATTTATAAGTGGAATTTATGAAATCAATTTTATATGATAAATATTTATTCTTTACACAAATTATTATTCTATTACTGATCATGCTCAAATAAATTCTAGAATTGTGATACCAATTTACGTCAATTTACAAAGCATTGCATTTATGAGTTACTTTTCGGAAACATTTATCTAATTATATTGAATTTTGGGGGATCACTTTTTGTGTGTTTATCATATCAATGTTATTCACATGTTCTTTTTCATAAAAAATTACATTTTTATTACTTTATTAAATTTTATTTATTTTATTAATAGTTTATATTATTTTATTTTATGAATACAATACAGATGTTTATCAGCGTATCTTTTTATTAATAATTTCTAAAAAATTTATTTTTTTAGAAGTTATCAATTATCATTCCCTTTCTATGGTAGAAGGGAAACCTTGAATTAGTTACTTTCTTCAGGTACGGCGTAATGTCTATATCAGCTGTCGCCAAACTTTGTGACTTCACACACAAAAAAATTCATAATTTAAATTTACCATACTAATAGGATTTTGTAAGTTAAATTTAAGTAAGTTAAAGATATTCATAAAAACAATGTGATCTAAGAACACATAAAATGTACCTAGTTAACAAAATGAAGCTATTAATTGTAACCAAATTATGAAAGTTTTATTAATAAAAAATAATAAAATAAAAAATAAACAAAACCAGTAAAATCAAAACAATTAAATAGTGATTAAGTACATCAAACTTTTAGCATTATACATTTCTAGTGAAATGAGAAAAGACAAAATATATCGCTAAAATAGTGCAGCTACAGCAATGTACTAATTTTTTTTTGGCGTTATTCTATGAAGTGGCGTTTTTATAACTTTTCACCAATTATTATTTTATGAATTGAATTATGTTTCAATGCATTTTAAAATAAAAATTAACGCGATGAGTTAGTATATTCCATATTTTTCTGGGGAACCACTAGTGGTCCACGGGGTTCGGTGTAGAATCGAGAACCACTTGGTTTAGTGATACATTTTGGTGATAAAATTTAATTTTTGGTAATCCTGGTAACCCTATGTTTGTATAGCAGCCATCTTGTTAGTCACTTCTTGGCATCTATCTTGGCGTCAAAAAAATCACCAAAGAATCAAGAAGTACCCTACTGTAAGTTTTTACCGGTCCACGGACCACCACTTGGCACACATGCCGTATAATCCAGGATTCCAAATTCTGAATTTTTTTGGTGATGAAGAAATATGGTCAAATGACGTACTGTGACGTGCGCGATGACGTAAATACTAGGGTTTCCAAAATAGAATCTTCTGCACAATTTTTATATGCCTCCCATTTATGGCGTAATAAAAACCAGGTTGCTAGATACATAAAAAAATACCGCCAAAAAATCACCAAACTCGAAATTTGGCATGCTGGATTATACGGCATTGTGCCCACTACTTTAGCAACCGCTTGTCTACGTCACTTTATTCTGTTTTTAATTGGTTGACGTTTATTTGGACACTTGTAGTCACCAAAATAAATATGACTGAGGAATAATTTTTTTGATCTGAATATTTGCAATTATTATTTTATATCTATTTACGATATTTACATTTTGTATTTCACAATTTTTTACGTTTTACAATAACTTAAGCAAACTTTATAACTAGCACTTTCGTATTAGAACAAAGACTTCATTTGTTAGGTTAGGCAAGGTTACAACAAAAAACAGTTTTGGAGCTTTATGCTCACAGGCTTATAGCTCGCATTGAGTAATATTGAGTTTTTATTTGAAACCTAAAAAAAATTGATGGATTGATGATTTTGAAAAATTGATTGAAAATCAATACGGTGAATCCTAAACGATGAAGATAAACAAAGCGTTTAATTGACAAATGAAGAAAAAATTATGCCGTCTGGAAAAACAAAGACGAGAAAAAATTAGAGCCTATTAACTTATTTAAGAAAAAAAATTATTGCGCCAATTTTCTCTTGAGGACTCGTTGACAAATCTAAGATCCAAGAGAAAGAAGGAGCTCCGATACCAAGTTTTTCTCTTAAAGAATTTCTTGCTTGATCATACCGAGGATACGATAGCATTATGTGTGATCCATGGTTTCTCTTTCTCCACAGGAGCATTTATCTTTTGAAGAAAGTCTGGATTTATGTAACTTAGCATTTGTCGGAAAAGATCTGGTTCTAACTCTAGCTAGCCACACTTCTTCAAGACGAGAATTAATATAATTGGGGTAAATTTTCGTGATCGGAGACATGTGAGAAAAGTTAGAGGTATATTTACTTTTATTCCATTCGTTGTTATTATAATTGATGAAAATGATTCTTATATAATGGATAAGGTTTTCAGGTGAAATGGAGAGCAGAATAATACTTTCATTAATGGCCAATTTTGCAACAGCATATACTTTTTCGTTCCCAGCAATTCCGAAATGACTTGGAATCCAAACTAATTGAATACGATTCGCAAATCTCAATTGCATTTCCTAAAGCTAATCCGATGTGTTGAATGATGGTTGGGGAAGATGGTTGAGAGAGTTTTCAAACTGCTTAGACAAGATAAGGAGTCTGATAATAGGACATAGCTAGTAGGAGAAATGCATAATTTAGTCACAGCCAGATATAAAGCAAAAGCTTCTGCTGTAAAAACGGAATTTGAATAATTGATTTTCTCGGAGACACACACACACAAAAGAGTTATTTCTGCTTTTATAAACAGCGATTCCAAATTTATTGTCTATTTTAGACACATCAGTAAATAAGAATATGTGATTGGATCATTCAGAAGTATTATGCAGTTTATAGAGGTCATTGATAGTGTTTGTAAAAAGTCTGATTTTTTTTAGTCTGAAAAGAATATTTTTTAAGTAAGATATTTAAATTAATATTATCAGAGACAGGTTTTGAAGGAACTCGTAAGAACTCGTATCTGATTCTTGAATTCCATTTTCTTTGAGCCATATTTTCGCTCGCAAAGACAGAGGAAGAGCACCAGAGACTTGGTTGTATGGCATGGTTTCCCACAAACTACCACATGGAGATCTGGTAGAAAGTGCGAGGTTTCTAATATACAACCTTGTAGAGAGATAGTTTTATCTTACAGAAAGGGGTAAGACCTCTGCTTCTTTCAGAAGTGGAATTGGTGTCCAGCGTGGAAAGCCTGTAACAATTCTAAGAACTGAGTGGTATAGTGGATCCAAGACTTTTCTGCTTAATAACCTCGCAGATGTAAATACGTGACATCCTTAATCCAGGCTACTTGTAATGAAGGATTGAACAATTTGAAATAAGTGATTAGTTTTTGCTCCCTATCTATTTCCTGCAATAGCTTTTAAAACATTAATTTTCTTCTGGATGGATTTTTTTTTCCATTTGAAAATTAAATTGAAGGTTAAGTTATTAGTAAAATAGAAACCCAGAATTTTTATGTGCTTAGACCAAGAGATAGGTGATTGCTTGATGGTTTGTTCAAAATTTACAAGAGAATTTTTGGAAGAGAAATCAATAGCTGAACATTTTGAGGAATTAATTTTTAGTTTCCATTCAGTACATTATTATTTAAGTTTTATGATCGCAGTCTGCATTTTTTGCTGAAGATTTTCTTGAGTTGAATCAGCATCCAAAAGGATTATATCATCAGCATATATAAAACACTGAGTTTCAGGAGAGTTTCTGACATATGCATCGTAAGTATCAGGAACTTCGTAAGTATCTGACATAGGAAAATTTAAAAAAAAGGGAGAAGAAACACTGCCTTAAGGAATGCCTCTATTAGAGAAAGTGGGTTGAGATAAAGTTTCACGCCATTTCACTCTAAAATTTCTATCGATATAAAATCCAATATCTAATGAGCAGCATTTCCTCTGATATCAAATTGGAGGAGCTTATAAATTAGAGCGTCTGGCCACACTGAATCGTAAGCTTGAGACATGTCCACAGTTGCCCATATGATATATTTTCTCTGTGAGATTAAAGCAATAATATGATGATGAAGCATAGAAAGAACACTATCACAGCCTCTATGAGGTATAAATCCATGATGATTTGGTTGAAAATATTTGGAAAAGGAGATATGATGTATAAGACTATTTTATATCATGAGTTCCATGACCTATTTACATATTATTTATGAGTGATAATAGGGATTGTAAAGCTATGTTTGATAGAACTTTCAAAATTTTAGCTGATATTAAATCAAGGCCAGCTGAAGTATTTTTGCATTTAGAAATCGCCAATTGGAGCTCTGAGAGAGAGAATGGAGAGTTATATTCTAAATGACACTTTGAAATTAAATCGAGAAGTTCTACTTCAGTTTCTTCTCTCTCTCAGATTGACGAGCATAAAATTTAGCAAATAAGTTAGCCTGATTTACAGGGTCCGAAATAATTGAAGTTTCGCCAGAAATTAGAAGATGATGACTTTGTGAGTCAAAAGATCTATATTTAAGTCTTCTAAGAATAGAATATATGTCTTTAGATATACCAGCATTTGGATTTTTGGATTTCTGGAAAGAGTTAGAAGAAGCTGATGGAGTTTTACAGAAATTCGTTTGTACTGTATCCAGAGTCTGATTAAAAGAATTTTTCACATTTCTCCAAAGTTTCCTTTCTTGACCCAAAAGATAACAGTATTCTCCGATATCTACGACGGAGGATATGACTTTAACCAAAAGTTTTGTTTCTTTCTGAACTTATCAAGATAGTTTTTGCATAAAATTTGGAAAATATCTACAGAAACTAGTCCATTATTGGCAATATGAGTGTACATTGAATTGAAGAAACCAGTCGATAAAATTCTAATGCAGGAAGTACCTTTCGAATAATTGTTATTGTAGATTTTGATACTTGTTTGAACAGAGAAATGGTCACTACCATAACTATCTGAACTGATTGAGAAATTACAAAAAGGAAAAATATCAGAAGATACAAAGTTATAATCGATATGGGATGGTCTGTGGTTGAGTACGAAATGAGTAGACTGAGAGGTATTTAAAAGACAAATGTTGCTATCCAGTGTCCAATCGAAGAATTCCAAAGATTCAGGAGAGTTTAAATAACTACCAAGTGCCAAATTTCGTACATTAATGTCTTCAATTATAATGAAGGGGGGGATGAATATTTGATAAGACGCCATGAAACCAAGAATTTGAAAATTACCGTGTGAGACGTATACATTTACTAAAGTAAGATTTGGATATAGTAATTTTTATAGCTAAAATTCCTATATCGTCATCTTCTGAGCGCGATATATTTAATACTTGCACAGATTTGTCGACAGAAAAAAGCAGATCTCCACCACGGCCATCTTGCCTATCTAATCGAATTATTGTCTTATTACAAATTTGAAATAAGTCGGAACTTTTTAAAAACGTTTCTTGAATTACTAAGACATCGGAAAATTGAAAGTACGAAAGTTTTTACATATGGACGCTTAGATAGAATGCTTCTTGCATTCCAATATAAATTAAACTGAACATTATATTAAACAAAAAAAACTGAATAGTTACTTGAAATCAAAAAAATGCGCTAGTAGTAAAAGAGTTTATAAAAAATTATGAATGTTTTTACGCCTTCTTCCTGACTCAATTCTTTCTTCGATGTTAGGTTCTGCATATTTAATATTTGGTTGAGGAGACTTCATAATAGGTTGTTCGGGAGATATAATTTGCTGATTCACAGAATTATTTGGACTTTTCTCTCTTGACTGGATAGATCTTGCACGACTCTTTCTAGGAGGAGATCTAGAAACTGATTTAGCTGGATTCGAACGTGTTCGCATGCATTCTTTCATGAATGAGAACATTTGTTAAACCATTTGATCTTGTTTAGCCTGTATCGTAATTAATTTTACTTCAAATATAGAAACCATCTCAGTCACTGCTTTTTCAACAATATCAGTTATTTCATTTTGATTCGGCACGAAAGGAAGATGACTTTTGGTTACACTGAAGTAACTGGTTTTTAAAGATTTGTTACAACGTTTTCTCACTTCAATAAATGGAAGCTGTTCATGCTTTTAAATTGTGAGAGTTTTTTTTCCTTCAAGCCTCGTAGGGCAGGAAATGTCATTAGCTGTATGATTTCCGTGACAGTTTATACGTTTAAGTGTTTCATTGGCACAGGGAGAGTCCTCATGGAATGTTCCACAGTTTTTACATAGGAAGAAGTCTTGTTTGTACATTTTCGTAGGGTGAAATAGCATTTTCCGCATTGACGAACGTTATCAATAAAAGGAGAAATTGGAATGATCCAATAGAATAAGTTAATAGTTTGAGGTATATAATGTCCAATGATTCTCACCAAAATATTTTCGCTCAATTCTTCAGAATTCTTTTTTGCAAATCTTTGTAAGCTGAATATCGTTAAGCCATTTTTCACAATTTCTTCAGCAAGCAAATGTAAAGATAGTTCTACATTTATTTCTTTTATAAGAAATCTTGAATGTATATATTAAGATTGAAACATGACGTTAACATTTACTCAAAGAATGTTGGTTATCTTGCTTATTTCTACAGCAGTATCGGGGAAATTAGTTTCGAATAGAAGCTTACCTTGTCAGGTGTGTTGAATTTGTATTATTTTCTTGTGATTCTTTACAAGTTGAATTAAATTCTTATTTTAAATTGTAAGGCTTTTCTTTGGAATAGATGCATTACCATCAGTTGGAGATAGGAAAATGAAAAACTTAGTAATACCATTGTCCGCAGCTAGCTGGGTTAGTTTTGGAATGCGCAAATCGCAATCCGTATAAATCATTTCAGTCTCGACTTCAGTCATTTTGAATCCATAATAAAAAAAATAAATAACATAAAAATAAAAACATATAAAATTAAAAAGAATAAATAAAAAATTTAATAATAAAAATAAAAGAACAAAATTACTCAGTCTAAGTCAATCAAACACTAAGCTAAAGTCCGACGATAATTTCAATATGAAAAGGAGAAAAAGAGTTAAAGAAAACTTTAAATAATGACAAAGTTATCAGAGTTCAAAATTTACGTACTTCACAATTTAAAGCAATACGCCATTTTCCCATTCGTTGGTTTGTTTACATCTAACTCTTTCCATGTTACCAATTTACATCTTGATAAAATATAAAAAGCTATATATTATTTGTTCCATTCATTTAATGTAGTAGATTAAAATTATATTTCATATTATTGCTATTCCGTAAAATTGTTAATACTTAGCTATTTTAGAAATAATAATTAATAATAGTTTAAATACATTTTAACTCCTACACATTTACACGTTGACAAGAGACATTTGATCACGGATATTGACTTCAGACAAATGCCCCGAATTTTCTTCCACCAAAACATTAGTAAACGCGGTATCTAGTGGGTAAAAATACAACGAAAAATATACATTTACTTAAAATAAACTTTTTAGTGTAAAATCTAAAAAGATATAAATTTCACTGCGTCTTATAATTGGTAATTTTTATATATAACATTTATTTTATGCATTAATTTTAGTACAACTATTTAAAATTAAGGTTCTGTAAATGATTACGCTAAATTAAATTGAAGAATTATCATGTAAATGTACATTTACCGAATTTTCTATTAATATATTTTAATTCATAAGTATTGATCAAAAGATTAATTAATAAAGAATTTAATACAAATGGGATTTTTATTAAAATTAAGTATTTTCATACTTTTTAAAAGAGAAAGCGTTTAGTTTAAGTGTAAAAATATTTAGTTATTAGTTATTCTCATGAGACTTTTGAAACAAATCAACGTCGGTAGATATTCACAAAATACAGTTTGTGACTGAGTGACATAAAAATTGTAGTTGCTTTCTAAAAGTTTATTTCTGATAATAACAAAATTATTTTAAAATGTCCTCATAATCAATAAACATTTATTATTATAATATTTATTTAACTGTAATAACTTTCATATTTAGATAAAATGAAACTCTGATTTTAAGATCTACGTAATTTTCTGAATCGACTATCAATTTAGCTTATGATCTATTTCTTATTAATTTCTGAAAATTGTTGACAAGAAAAATATTTAAAAATAAAATATATTGCATCATTTAGTTCTACTTTATTTCTACAGATGTCAGCACTACTTTTTATTTTATTTTATTTTACAAATGCCAAACATTAAGCCATTAGTTCACAGGCTCTCCAGTACTTCTAAGCAGTGTTCTCATATTGTGAAAGTACAGTACAATAACTTAAATGTTCAAAAATTGGTTAGACAGAGTCGCAGAAAACATAGTTTGGGTAATATATCGCTCTACTTTTTAAATTAAAAATTTCTTTTATAAACTATGGATAGATAAATCTCAAATAATTATTTGAAATTTAAGATTTCGCTGTGAAATTATAAATTTATTCATAAATTCAATAGTGAGAAAATTTATGCGTATTTTATTTAGTATTATTAAAAAATATGTTAATTAAGAGATTCTTTTAAAAAATAGTTATGTGTGTTCAGATAATGTATCTTTTGTTGATTATTTTAATTAATAAGTGAACTCGAATTTAAACTAAAAGAAAATGAATAAATAAATAATATAAATGGTTATAATATAAAATTATTGAAGTTCACAAAAAAAAAGAAAAATGTTTGTTAAAGACAATAATTATGTTTATTGCAGACGAAATCATAAACTTACAAAAAGCAGGACTTAGAAAAATTTAAACTTTTCCATAAAGCTATGAAAATAATTTTTTATGAAAAAAGGAACTTATTCCGATGAATTTGTAGGACAAAACTGAACTCCTATTCTCTGAGTTCATACTTTACAAAACAAGCTATTATCAATAGAAAGATAGATTTCAAACAGCAAGTCTTATACCTTGTCAAAATAAAATCAAAGATTGAACCGTATGTATCATATAATGAACGAGCCATCATTTCTAAAGAATCGGTCAACAAAATAGGAAGTGAAACATAGCTCTGATCTGTATAATCCTTGTTTGCTTGATTGCCACTTCTTTTGTGTTTAACTTTTTTTAAAATCCTAATCCTACAAAATTCTTGATTTACTTACTTGTTCCCATTTTACTCAATGTCATAACTTTGAACATTGTTCCAGAGAATTTCCAGAAGAATTATTTCAACTATTCAAAATTTCCCAACACAGGTTAATATAATAAAAAAAAACCTAAAAAAATCTGACATAATAAAGCAATTTGCATATGAGGAAAGGATTGAACAATGCAATCAATTAAACCTTTGATTATTAAAAATCAGTAATTAATTTCTATAGTTTTATAAAATTTTATAGTTATATGTTTATAAATTTACATCGATCGAAAACCATATTCCTTTTTCCAGTAATAATTTTAATAACCTTTCTTCACATTTTTAAAAGTTCTTATGGAATTCAAATTAATAATGAGAAAGAGTGAAAATTTACCTTTCCAAGAGTTGCACTCTCAAAGTTTAAGGGGCGTAATCTCTGCATGAGATCTACCTTAAGGTAACTAGAAACAATCGTATTAATAAGTCTTACGCATCATTATTATACTTTATTGTCTTTTATATGATGTTATTTATATGTATATTAATGAGGAAGGAAGAAGCTCAAATATAATCTAATTATTTAAGCTGTAACTAGGTGTGCTTTAAATTATATTTATTTAGAATGTTCCCAAATTGTTTTTTATAATTCCGCGTAGTTAATTGCTTATTTTGGTCTACAGACAAGATGAACTCTTTGGTGTGTAATAATCCAGTCTCAATAAGAATTCTAAGAATCCCTATTGAACTGGGGGAAAAAGACAATTTTCCAGAATTCTACTCTAGCAGCAACTGAATACAGTTCTCTGTTTTATGAAAAATACTCTCAGAAAGCAAAATGTGTTCGGTGTTTTAAATAATCATTTATTTGTTGTGTTCTTCACAATACAACATCAAATTGTACAGTTCTGTTCATACCCAAGTAGCAAAATAGCTTGGCCCAATATTGGCAATCTTGCCAAGATAACACCAATAAGGGACCAATGATGAGCGTCAAGTTTTCCCCAATATACAGCATTCCAAGATAAACCTAAGAATGGACCTATAATGGGTGACGTGTTTTCCTCAATAATGGGTATGTCAAGATAAGCCAAGGTTAGTTTTATCATGGGGGCCAAGGTTCTCCCAATATACTGTATGCCAAGATAAGCAAAGTTTGGTCCTATCATGGGGGCTAAGTTTTCCCCAGTTTTCCATGATAAGCCATTATTGGTCCTAGAAAGGATAGCCAAATTACTAACCATCTTGGGCATACCAAGATTTTGCTAAAATATATCATATGTAGAATTAAATCCAATATGGTTGCCTACTTTTCTAAGCGGTGAATACAAATATAAATACAATGTTACTTTTTCTTCAGTTAATATTTATCCGGAAATAATGAAATATTTATCATATTAAAAATAATTTCTAAGTGCTTGAACATCATATTTATAATTTATTCTTTTGATTTTCAAGATGATATATTCTTTTCCTCATAAATCTTCGAATCCATAATTAAACTCAATTCTAAGCTCTCACAATTAATTTTAAATTTTTACAATTTCAATTGAATCTTCCACTTAATTTTTCTACAGTTTCTGTAAATCAAAACGTAATATTTTTTAATAAATTATCAAAATATGAAAAGCATTTTATTACAAGTAAATTATTGGGAAATGTGCAATAGCCTTATAAATAGTTTAATTTGTTCAATTCTGAATTTCATCTTGAATAACAGAAATATATCATAAAATGTTTGAAAAAATAAAAATTACATATAATATTCTTAGATGAAAAATTTTAGTTATTGCACAAGGTGTGTTATTTAAATACTTGCTATCCATGATTGCTACCGACACTTTGAAAGGAGTAAGAACAAAAGGCTTGGCGTGTAACTAACTGCATCGGCTATTTTTTTCATTGCAGATGAAAATCTTTGAAGTCTTGAATTCCAGGAAAAGAAATAATTTAAAACTTCACAAGTAATATTAGTTCATTATTTATTTTGTATTCCATGTTTATTACTAAAGAAACAATTTTGTTATCATATAGAAAAATTTTTAAATAAAGATCTAAAATTGAAATGTAATCACATTATTACCTTTTAATATAATATGATTAAATTTTTCCCATTATTTAATATGCTATACATCAATAAGTATTTAGATACCTGTGATAAGAGAGAGATTCATATTTAATTCAATATGATAACAGAGAGATTCATATTCAACAGACGTAGAGCCTCAACATGAGAGAATTACATCCTTAATCCTGTGATAGATATCTTCTTCCACTTGGCTTGGAGCAGACAAGTAAGTTCTTTCTCTGATTTTGGACAGTTGCTACAACCTTCAGTTCGGTGATCCAACTCATCCCAGAGATGTTTTACAGTATTCAAGTCTGGACTCAGTTCACCCTACAGTCAAAATATCAATTCTTGTAGGACAAAGCAACATGATGAGCGCCATTGTCATCCAGTAACAGCAATGATCTAACGCGTAAAGTTACCATAGCGTATAAAGCACATTGTTGTCCAGAACAATGGACTTAACATTCTAAAACAAGAGTTGACATTAAGCCTATCATAAATTAGAATCAAGAGTTCGAATTCATATCATGTAAAAAACACGCCGACCATAATTACCTCTCCACCAAGTTTTACTTAATACATAATGTATTCAGGTAAAAGGCGTTCTCTAGGCATACATCAAATCCTTACACTTCCCACCGACTAGTAGAATTTAACCTGGATTTATCACTTCAGAGAACCTATTTCCACTCATCTAAGATCCAATTTCGAAGTATTTAGCACCACACTGACCGAGCACTGCAGCTACATTTTATAATTAAAGTCTTATCGGTGGCAACACGAACATAGAAATGAAGCAAATGTGCTTACTTGTGGATATTACATATCGAAACAACTATCCTGGATGTTAGTTGGAACTCCTAGAATATTTAAAACATTGGTTTAACGTGATGTTTCCAAATTTCTCTTTGGACAGTGCTTGTCAATCTCTATTCCTCACATTTATGGGTCTACAATACCAAAGTTTATTCAGACTATCACCACTCAACTTCCACTTCTTAATCACAAAAGTCACTGTCGATAATGGAATACTTAACTCTCAGGATATATCGCTTGACTATTAGCCATTTCCTATGATACCCGACAATTACGCCTTTCTCGAAGTTAGACAGTTATGAATTTCTAGGGCATCTTGCAGGCGACTAATGCCAATACTGTTTCAAACATTAATCCAGATATTTAAGTGCAAGTTGTATGACTTAGATCAAGATTGCATATGTTTTCATTTGCATGGGTGTCCAAATACTTATTAGTACATAGTGTATAATATTATTAAACAGAAAATTTGCTGCAAACCCAAATAAATTTTTATAATTTATATAAAATTTATTAATGTTTGTATACTGAAATATTTTAAGATGCACTTTCTTAAAATACAAAATATCTTCATTTCCAAAAAAATCGAAAAATGGTTATTTTAGCAACACAAAATGTTGTAGATCATTATCGAATATGCTTATACCCTGATAAAAACAAAAAATTAGAATGATGAACACAATTAAATTTTTAAATGTAATGAGATAAATCATATTGAAGTCATTTATTTAAAAACTTATAAGTAAACATTGATAGAGTATATAAGTCTCATCAACACACAAAGTTTGCAATTTGACTTTGCTTTCTTTGAAGTTATCAAAATCAACATTCTAGTAATCGTCATGTCATCGGTAAAGCCGTTTTTTAATCTGGTATTTGCTGAGGTAGAACTTGTATTGTATTTCTCGTACTTGTATTTTGTCCGAAAGCATTTTATGAGGATATTCAATATAAATTAGTATATATATATAATATATATATATATATATATATATATATATATATATATATATATATATATATATATATATATATATATATAATAGCTTATACTTACAAGTATTTTCTTATTCTCCATTTATTTATGATGGCACTTTATGGAGATGCACATTAATATTCATTTATATTAAAATAATAGAATAAATTGATACAACACGCAATCTTTCATTTGACTTTGCATTTCAACAAAATATACTACCCATCTGTCACAAAATTCCATTTGTAGATGTGCTTTCGATATCCCAATAAAAATCTTCATCGAGGTTATGAAGTTTCTATTTTGGTATGTGCGCTGTTCTGAAAAAGATTATCTGTCCTCTTTGCTCTCAAGAGAGATTCTTATATGATTGTTGTCGAATTGCAGCTTTTCTGATTCAGACTGACCTCCACAAATTGACATTCTTTTTTGCAAACTTATGATTTGTAAATGATATGTATGAAAAATTTTTATTCGTAATTATTTTAAAACTTGAATTATACGAAATTTCTTAATATAAATAAAGTTATGAAATTTCATAGAATTAAATTTTATATTCAGAATATACTAATTGTACTTCATAAGTAAACCAAAAAATTATTCCGTTTCGGTTTACTTTTGATATACGATATATGTTTTCAGATTAAGCCATATTTATCCATTAGAGTATTGGCTTTTGACCCAAAGATTTCAGAAGCTCAAATATGTTGTATTTTTACAAAATTTCATTATAATAATTTTTTTTTGATAAAACACTAATATGAGCAAAGATTACTATATCATAATAGATTTTAAACAAGTGTAATATTTGAATAAAATTTGTGCGCGTGATGTAATGTGAGTATAAACTTTAATAAAAGCCAATTATATGTATAATAGGTATTATTTGAGTAGCAAAATTTTTTAAATATGTTGCCTAATAGTAGTCCTTTCTCAAAACTCTAATCTTATTATCTCTGTCCCTTTCAAGATGGAAGCTTCTTTCTTAATTAAGAACTATATTTAGGAGGGTTAATGTCTATGCTCTCATAAGACTAATCTAAAGTGAAAAGAACTATTTGCTAAGTGATAAAAAAATTTATTATTAATTCTTCAGATTCTAAGTAATACTGAAGAAATGAGCTATTCTAAGGGAGAAATAAAAATAAAAAAAACTTTCAGATGGTTTCATAAGCTACCCCATACATTGAAACTAGAAATAAATTACATTTTCCTTTAATTTGCATAAAAATTTGTTTAAAGAAATTAATTTTCGTTTTAAAAATTGAGAAATAAGTAATTTAAATAAGCACTATTGCAATTATTTCAAACTTTCAAATACAAAACATCAATATTTTTAAAATTTATTAAAAAAATAAAGGTTATAAAAAAACAGAAAAAAAAGGAATGACAATTTTAGATTGAATATAAAAATCTCGAAACAAAGAGAAACGTAAACATAAACTGTGTTTTTGTTATGCTGTGTATCATTAAAATATCATTTTTCTCCTTAGAAAATGAATCCGCATTCATATTTATATAATTAAATTGTTCGTTTATCATACGAATATACTTGGGGTCTTCTGATAAATGACATTCTTAATAATAATCTGATCTCAACGACAATTTCTTTTTTTAAAAAAAAGTCACAATATGTCTTCAAAAACAAAGTAAGCTGTATAGAAAATATTTTCTACGAAAATATCTCACTATTATAATGTATATTAACTGGGTTAAAAATGTGGAATTACGAAAAATAATCTGTATTTCATACTCCTCTTTCATTAAAAGAAGGATAATTACCATTTAAACAAATAATCCATACTTAAAATTTCTATTTTAATGTTTTATTTGTTTTTGAATGCTGGCATGTTATGCTAGAATAATTCTGGCATTAATTCTGTTTTTAAATCTTGATTTTAAAGTATTATAATGTAAATTAACTAAGCAGATGGAGATGCATTAATGACAGGCTCCGCATGGACATTGTAAACAAACTTAAGAGTTACTCTTCACATAATGACATCCATCTACAGTGGATTCCTTCCCATTCATCTACAGTGACCAAGCTATAGTGACCCTGACATTCATCTACAGTAGACCAAGCTTCTCCGGACCATTTGCTCTCCTGTCTGGGTTTGGAGAAGAGAGATCTTTTTGAAGACCCTGCGCTGGTTCGGGACTTTCTCTGGGCGAACGATCTACTAGACTTGGTCTACATTGTACTAGATCAAGTGGAATAAGGAACAACAACAACTTTATATTAGTCTTTTTCCTAAAGTATAAATAATTTTTTATATAAAAGCTTAAAATCAAATGCCTCTACGTTTAAACCTACATTACATTGAATGCTAAATCCGTATATATGGAATCGTAATTTTTATCACACATGCAGCAAGATTGTGATTCGGTCTATGAAACTAGCTCTCCTAGATCTTGCTTATATATTTTTATCATTTAGAGACCACAGATTGATGCCATTCAGTGTGGAATTTAATTGAAACAAAAAAATACGTTAATAATAAATAAACATTAAGTGAAACATTAATGAGTTGTATTGTAGTTTGTAACTGTAACTAGATAGACATGCGGTTTTAGTAAATAAACAAACTTCTTCCCGCAGTTATGGTTGCTTAAAGTGAACAAATCGTGAGGTTTATGTTTGACAAACTGGTGTGAAATTTTTTGCACTTACTGATTAATAATATACCAATTTATATTATCTTTTCCCTCTTTGGGGTTATCTTTTATTTTTTATAAATATTGCAATACATTCTATTACTTTAACGTATGTAAATTTTATTTGTATTGTTTGAAGGAAAATATAATTTCATGTAGCAGAAAAGTTATTGCTTTTGTTACTTTATTCTTAAAAGAACTGCCAAAATTTTTAATTAACGTTAAAAGTTGAAATGGATGAATCAAGCGTTTTTCTAGTAGCTAAAATTACTCCGATATTTGGCTCATTTTCAGCAAATGAAATTATTTTATCGAATGAGTTTTGTTGTCATTTAACTCAAATATTCAAAGAAAAAGAACCGTCAAATCATTTTGAGAACACTTTAATCTATACAGAAGTTCAAACGAATATTAAAAATGGTAATATCGATTCTTTATCATCTATTTACGAAGTGAATGAAAATATTTGTCCTTGTGTTTTAAATTCTTTAAGAACTTCGCCTACATCAAAGATAAAACTTTCGATGGATGCAATTTTGTTATCCCTTGTTATTGAAGAATTGAAAAGATCTAAGACCTTCCGAACTAATATTTTGAAAAAATTTTATCAATTTACCAAATTACATATTAAAAAATCTCCTAGAAAATTGAAAACGTGTGTGTTATGTAGTAAAGTATTATGGTTCCTATACATCAACATCCACCTAAATCAACCAAGGGAAAATATACTTGATTACAGTTGGTAACTATGACAATTATTGCTTTATCCAGAAATTTTGTTTTAGAGTGAGATATATAATTATATTAAACTTTATGTTTTTAAATATTGTTCATACATTAATGCAATGGAAGTAATAATCTTTGATTTATAAATGTTTGGATTTTAAGTTTTGAATAATGGAAATTTTAACTATACACCAAAAATATTGAAATCATTACTATTATCATTAAGAAAATATTTAAAACTACTAACAGTGATACTTTGGGATTTGTTGGGGAATTCTTTTATTTTTTCCCTAAAGTAAATATTTTTAGTTAAAAATAATACAAGTAAATAAATTAAATTGTTAATATTAACTTAATAGATTGTTTTTCTTAATATTTCTTTTGTGAGTTTATCTTGTTTTCAAATTTTCAGTATTTGATTCAGTTAAAAAATAATATAATACATTTCTCTCATGTAGATTTTTGTGGTAAATCTCTTAGTGCAAAATTTAATTTTATGAAAGGGCTTTTTATTAAATTAAATTATGGGGAAAGAAAATACTTTTTAAAGAGTATAATTTTTTAGTATCTCAGTTTTTATCTATCATTTACTATCACTTATGACAAATCAATCCGCAAAATAATGTTAAAATCATTCTTTAATTTATAATTGTATAATCAAATTATTAAACCTATTTAATTTTATCCATAGGTGTAAGTTTTGTGTATATCTATTCACTTTTAATTATCTCACTAGAAAAAAATTACATTATTTTGAGTAGTTTTGAATTTCAATATCATGATCTCAGATATGCACCTACAGAAACAGCTTCAGATATATTGATAAATAATTACACAATTTATTAAAACTTATATTAAAATTAAAAGTAACAATGAATTAACAAAAAAACTCCTGATCTTACCAATCTAAATTACTCCATATAATTATAGATTCAGAATATTGCTATTTTTTATGTGCTTCTATATTTGAGCTCCTTGAAGAAATGTTAATAAAAATGTGTATAAAAAATGAAATGTTGTTGTTGTTACTTATGACACTTGGACAATCCAAGCTCGCTATGCCTTGGCTATGCGACTTTAAGTCAATAGGGTGCGTCTTTCATTTAATCAAAGCACCACGGAGATGAAAGTATGACTTTGAAATGTTGTAATTATATAATGCAGCTTATTTATACTAAACCATTAAATTTTTCATTATGTAGTTTCAGTTAATAAAATAAAACTATCAGCCTTGAATAAAATATTTTATATAGTAAAACTCAAGAGTTTATTAGTGCTATCTTTAAAAGAAATCATGTATAAAATATTAAAGTAATTTACAAAGTGTATAATTAGTAATGTATTTTAACCCATGTATTTTGAATATATAAATGTATTAAAAAAAACATTACTAATGAACTCAGTAAAAAATATTCTCTTGCATCTTATATAATAAATAAAATATCATATTTCAGCTATATTTTTCTTAACAAAATATTTTAACCTAATTTAAAATAATAGATAAATAATTCATTCAAAGTGCTCCCCATTCTGTTTGGAAATTTTAATTTGTAGTGAATTGAAGATCAATGCAGTAAAGAAATAATCTTAAAAAACAGTTAATATTTTATATTTTAAAGCTCATTTGTTATTGTAAAAGCTCTAAGCTAAAGAGTATTGACTAATTTTGATTTTTTATAAATTTCTGAAATCAATAATGATGAAAATATTTCCTTATATTTGCAAAATTTCCATGAAAAACATTTTTCAGAAATTTTTCAAAAACGTTTTTCATGGAAATTCTAAAATACAATATTTACTACCTAGAAATATAACTTTACACCTAATGTTAAAAATAATAGATATGTCATTATATATTTGAATTTTAAATTTAAAATGCAAAAGTTATTTAATTTACTTAAAGGTGTTATTAACAAGTAATTATGAGTTCACATTCCTCACCATATGGATTCAATAACAATTACTACATAAAATGTTTTTATTAAAATTGTTTGAGCAAATAAAACTAACATAACTGATATCATAAGAAGAGAAAAGGGTATATATTGTGGGAGATAGGAATAACTCATATGTAAAAGTTATCTAAATAGTAAATAAAAATATCACTTGCATTGATTGTAAAATTTGAAGCAGATTCAATATATTTTGTTTATAGTAGTATTTTTTAAAATTAAAACAGTAAAATTTGGAATTTTTTAAAATTGTTTTTGAGGAGAAATATTGAACTTTAATTCCTAAAACTTTCAGCTTTATACGCAGTAAATATTTCTTGAATAATCATTTATATTTTTAGGAATAAAAAATTAGAAGTATTAGTTAATGAAAGATGTGAACTAGAAAATGCAATGGCTTGGTTATCAACTTTAGGTGGTGCATTTTCTGCTCTTGGAGATTATTTTACTGACTGTGTAAGTTTTGTTTGTTATTACATAATTATTATGCAAAATTGTATAAATAATCGTATTATATTTTTAAGAATCTGTTCTTTGAAGTCTGCTATAGTAATAATCTCTTTTATTTATTTGAAAACAATAATTAAAGTGAGAGACTTCCATTTGAGAATTGTGTGTTAATTCTTTTAATTGTACATAATATAATCATTGAAATGTGTCAAAAAAGTTTCCTTGTAAATTCAATACTTATAGAAACATTTAAAATATTATATTTAATTATTTTTTAATTAATTATTATTTTAAAATTTATATAATTTTTCGTAAAATATCAAATACTTTTATAAAGGTTTAATTTTTTAACCCATTCTCTTGATATATTAATTTTTTTCCACTAAAAAAATTCTTCAAAGAAATTTTTTTTAAAAGCTAAGCTAGTAGTTTAAACTGTTTTTCAATCAAGATTATATTACTGCTGAATAAATGTCAAATATGTGTTTTGTATATTTTATACTCATTTTATTTATTTATTGCAATTACAGATGCTTCAATTAGACAAATATTAAATGTTTTATAATTTTTGAAGGTTTATAATATGCATTGTTTAAAGGAAACATCCCTAATTTTATGAATTGATGCTAATAATATAATTCTATACAGTATTTATAACATACTGTGTAATACTTATGTATTATTAAAATCTTCATATAAACAGCATTCATATTTAACATCAACTTCTGTTATTTTGGTTATTCTTATTTTAATGGTTTACATTAGATCCAAAAAAGAAAAATATAAATTTTCAAAATTCAAAAATTGCATGTTTATGAAAGAACACATTTAAAATAATGAAATACTCAATTGTTTATAGAATGAGTTTAGACTGATGTATTAGAGACAAATTATTGAAACCTTTTGATTCAATAAATGCTGAATGAGAAATACTATATTTTCCCCATTAATTCCATTGTCTTATAATATAATAAAATATTTATTATTAATATATTTCCTTCAAAACTAAAATATGTTTAAAACCAGAAATCTTTCCACATAGTAAACTTTTCTGATCATCAGTCAGAATTTATACTGAAAGAGCTCTTATATTCTCAAAGATGTTCTGGATTTGCAAATACATACTTTGTAAAATATGTATGTTTGTATTGGTATTAAATTAAGAATTCATAAAGATTGAAATAAAAACTTTAATAAAATAGAATAAATATCTTTTTATAAAGTTTGAAATCACATTAATTCTAAAATTCAGAGACGTTTTTGCTTGTAATTTTATTAATCAATAAATTATAAAAGTATATATTACACATTGTCTCTTTGATATATCATGAGTGTCTTTTTATCAATTTACTAAATCTTTTTCTAAAATAATGATGAATGTACTTTATCTTTTTGAATTCGTATGTTTTGTTAAATAGGTGCATTTTTACTTTTAGGCAGAGAAAGCTGGCCTAATATCAGTCCAACAATTTCGATTAGCTTTAAGATTAGGTGATCCTATTACAATATGCCAATGTAAGATATATCTGGCTATGAGTCTTATACAAAGAGAACAGTTTTCAAAGGCTAAGTATTTAATAAGGTACTATATCTATTATCAAGGAAGATTTTCATTTTTTATTGAAATGTTCACATGAAATGAATTTTAAATTTTATGCTTTAAGCCCACAGATTTGTAATGTGCTTAAGATATTTTCTACATAATTTTATATTTAATTTTATGAGCATAAATTTATATTAATATGTTATTATTAATTTATATATTGATAAGTTTGAAAGAGTAATCAATTTTTGTGTACAAAAATTGTAACCCCAAATCTTACTTGGTAAATGGCATTTTAGATGGAATTCCAGTAAATTACATAACAAATATCTAAAAATATTAACTTATTATTTGTTACAATCATAATTCATTTTATGTCAAAAAATATTTTTGACTATTGTACTTTCTTACTAGTTATGTATATAGCAGAATTTCAATTTTATGATCACTTAAGTAATATTTTGAATAGCTAACACTTTCATTTAAAATAACACTTCAATACACTAAATTAATAAAATTTTAATGAAAATTTATGATTTTTAAGGAAAAATAATCCAAAACATTTAAAAACAGGGCTTAGAAATATATAAACTTTTAATAAAGTTGCTTTGCAAAATATGTGAATAAATTTTTTAGAAAATAGTAAGTTACTCCCATGAACTTGGAGGAAAAACTGAAGTACTATTCAAAAGTATACAATTGTCATTGGATTATTGGCAAAGAGTCAAAATTGAATTATTTACTACACATATATAATTTAATTGTGCATATATATATAAACACGTGTATGTATGCACAATTAAATTACGTATGTGTAGTATATAAAGCCATTTTGACTCTATAGCAATACACACACACTTGAACCTCCTGGATAAATTTATTATGTTATCTTTTTGGCATAATTTTGTTATTTCTAAATTATTCTCAAAACTTTATTGCTGATTTATTTCACGTATCACTATATTATTCCTAGTACATCAATGACATGCAACCAAATATTATAAGCAATGCTTATTTTGTGATTAATTTATATACTTTTGTAGCAAATTACAACATGGATATTTCACAGGAGTTCCATTACATATTTGGTTACTTTGTCTTACTCAACATCTATTTAAGCATTTGTTTTAAAAATTATCAAGACACTAAAAACATTACTACATATTTTTAACAAACAAGTTTATCTATGATGATTCTCACATTTAAAATTAATTTTATATTTTATCTATTTATATTCTGCTACGGTTTTTTTTTAACATATTTTCTTTAGTATGTGCCAAAAATTGATTTGTAAATGATACTTATGTTATTATATTGTAATAATACATTGACATTACTGCATTTGCATTTCTGTTTTACAATGTTTTTGATGGAACATACTCACTTGTGAAATATTTCATCCATCATAAGATAATCAAAAAATTCCCAAGCACTTACTCTGATGTTTGTAAAGGAAACGTCATCCATTCTTTATTAGTTTTTGCTAGATTAATATAATAAAAACTTAAATTATTTCACAGTGCTTTTTACTTATTTATTTATATTTTGATTAAATTTGCAAACTGATAAAAATTGCAGTTTTGATATTGAACATATGATTAATAATTCTCAAATAATTACAATCTTTTTTCAAAAAAATTCATGTGTCAATTATTATATAGCATAAAAATTCAATGATAATTTCATGTTCCACTTTCTTGAAGTTATTATAGAAATAATTTAGTAAATTATGTTCAACTTTTTCCAATTAAAAACATCAGATATAGGATTTTCTAGTAATTTTTTGATACAAAGCTTCAAAATGTTTTTGAATATTTATTACTTGTGTGTATCAACAAAATTTTGCAAAGTAGGCTTTGAAAATTGTAGTTTATAATCTATCCAGAATAATTTTTCCTAAATATAATTTTTAATCTTTCTTTTCAGAGCAATAAAAATGATTTAATACAGTAAAACAGTGGAACAATCTATATAATTACAATAAATTCATTACTGACAGCAGAAATAGATATTAATACATATTTTATATAGAAATTGATTTTTTACATTCCAGTTATTTTGATTAATACAAGCAGGTTGCAATGAGAAATGGTTTTCCTGTAATTTCAATAAACATTTTAAGTTTTTTACTAATATAATAATTTTTTAATTTTTGTGCTTGTCCAGCATTATTATATCAGTTATTTATTGTTAAAATTTAAAATGTATTATGCGTCACAAAACTAAATATCAACTTAGAGAATTTTGTATTCTATTCAATATTGGACTATCATTTGGACACAATTTAATAATGTATTACATAATGCAATTATATTTATAATAAAATTCAAATTTTTAGAAAATAAATGGCTTGTATATTTTACCAAGTTAGAAGCTAACTGTTTAAAATCTAAGAAAATATTTAAATGAAACAGGCAAAATTATGTATAAAGGATATTCAAGAAATAGATAAGTAAATCCTTAACCTCTCTTTTTCCTGATGCTTATCTTTGTAAGGTGGAAAGTTAACATCTAGTAATAATAGTCAATTTTAGAAATTTTTTTTCTACATCTGTTTCTTCAGGCCTTACAGCATAGCTAGAAAACCATTTTTAAGTTTGTGTAGAATTATAAGTCTTAAAATTTATTTAAAAATTATGTAACTTACTCTAAATTTTATTGCATCAATATGTGAATATCTTCTAAAATTTGATAAATATATTTGAAAATTAATCGAAGAAAAACATATATATTTGCATTTTTTTTAAGTTAATAATATAAATTACAATATATTTCATCACAAACTATCCAATTAGTTTGTATATTTTGCCCTGTTTTAGAAATTAAGGATATGGTGGATAGTATAGTGGATTCAATTTAATGTTTCTTTCAATAATGAAAAAATTCCTCTATCAATAATTAACTGCATAATTATTTGTTAAATTCATACATTATACAAAATTTTCTCTGAATAAAATCTGTATAATAAAAAATATTTTTCTTGTATTTTTTTCAGGAAATTGTATTCTTTTGCAATAGGACCGATAGGATCTAAAGATTTCAGACTAAAAAATATGTGCATAGCTGTTTGGAATAAACTTAGATATGCATTATCTTTGAGAAGAAAACATGGTCCCAGTATGAAAATGATAAAAAGTTCACATCTTATGTGAAAAGTGTTTTGTATTGTAACTATGTATTTACAAAATAGATATTTTGTTTCAAATTCTCTTTGCTTATTTTGTAATATTAGAATTTTTATATATAATATTTTCAGCATAATATTAATATAGCAAATTTATGAATAAGGAAAGAATTTTACTCGTCTTGAATTTCATTTCAAATATGATAGCAAAGATTCAAGATTTTTATAAATCATAATTAGTAAATTACTGAATTAATCTTGTTAATTTCCTTTATCAAGAACGCAATCCTATTTAATGTCTTAGTTATATAAAGAAAGATTTTAAATGACTTCATAAATCACTTGATGAAATTTTGTGCATAAGCTATACAAGAATAAAACTAAGTGAATATTCCTTATTTAATGTTGCTTTCTAAATTTACCAGAAATCTATTCTTTTTATTGATAGCTTTGTTTCAAAAGAATTTTAATTCATATTCACTTATTCCCCCTACACTATTTTCTTAAATATGTTTTTAACGCATGATTTTTCACACATTTAGAAAACTAGAGATTATATATCATGGGTCTAGTGAAAACTCAATGCATGAAGTACTATTATTTCCAGTAATGTTGGGCAAGCTTTTTTAGCCTGCGTTGGCCAGTTCAATGGAGTAGTTTTTGATTAAAGAAAATTTTGTTTTACAAGTTACACATAAGTGTAGCTGCATAAAATGGCCATTCTTTCAAATATTATAATCTAATGGTTGGATAATACTTTTTGGAGGGTAAGATACTGGATTTGATGATCTCAACCAATGGGAGATCTGAGTTTTCTGTTGTAACAGGAACCAGCAACAAATTCCTACACCAATCAACTTTTACTTTTTAATTTCACAATATTTTCATTTTAAATCATAAGCAATGCTCTAATTTAGTAATATGCCTATACACCTTATTCATTTAAGACTAATAGCAAATCGCAGTCGAAAGATATTTCAGTCACCACACGATATTAATATACAGTAAACTCCCAATCTGAAATAATTAAAGAAATGGATCTTATTTCATAGGCTATTTCTTGAAAATTAAAGCATTAAAAATTTCAATTTATGGGAAAATTAACGAAATGTTTTAATATACCACTGAATCTCGTATTGTCAATATTCTTATCAGTTGTGTTTAATATTATCACATATATTAATTTATTTTAACAATGCAAAATATCCAATAGAATAATTGAATATGCATAAGACATTGAATGTATTATTAGAGTTGATATTTTAATATAAAGTTTTAATTACAGGTGAAAAATGTGCAACTTTACAAATGCTTTAATAAATTTCAGAATTCTTGCTAATTTGAATGGCAAGTTATAAAATAATTGCTGGAATTACGATCAGCACCCACTTTCATTAAACAATTTAATACTTCAGAATGGAAAATAAAATTTATATGAAAGTATGACATCCTAGAGCTGTTAAACTGATTCAAAGCAGTCATGATTGACAAATGAGTTACACCAATGCACTGCTGTGCAGATCATAATTTGATTTAGTTGGCCCACCATCACCATTTTTTCTTTGCATGCAAAGGATAATAACTGAAGGTGTGGTATATATCAATTGTGAGGCTTCTGGCTAGATTAGATCAGAAAGGTTCCAAGGTTGAGTTGAAATACTGATTAAGAACTTAAATTTCATTTAATTTTGGCATACAAAGTCTAATTTCCCAAGTAATCTTATTCATTACAAAAATTTATCCTCCTAGATAAAATAATGAATAGAATCATATATATAATATTCTTCTTAGTGTTCTGTGTAGATGTCCAGCAACATTGTTGTGAATATTGCTGATTTATAAAATCAGCATTTCTTATAGTAGTAACAGTAAATATAGTCCTATAATGCAATTTACAATTGAAATAAAACCAGTTTGCATATTCCAATTAAAAAATTATAATTTTTAATAACTAATACTAGATTTCTGAAAAATACATAACATCCATTTGTTGTTTAATTTAGTAATTAAATCTTTTGCTTTTAAAGAATTGTTTTTATTAATCCTCATTTACATTAGTATATTTGTTATGTTAAAAATTAAATACATAATAATAGTGTACATAATTCCACAAAATACATTGGAAATAATCTTGAAGCATAGCAATTTTACTTAAACATAAGAAAAATTATCACGAGTTAATACTTAAAGAGATCATTCTTTTTATTTGTACTTCTTTATAAAAATATACAACACTTTTTGTAATAAATAAGTACACACTGGCTAAATATTAGAACCAATTATATTTAATGAAATTACAATTATACTTAACAATCACTATAATTATAAAAGTTTTTTTTTTAAAAAAAAAAAAAAGATTGCATACATCAAAACCTTAAATTTATAAATACATTCATATTATTGCTTAAAAATTAAACTTAAAATAATTTTAAATCAAGTCTTTGAGGGAATTCAATAGATTTTAACTTCATTTATAATTTTGCATGTAGAAATTTTTTTTCAAATACATTAATAACCACACAAAATAAGATTCCATATTTATATAATAAAGTTGATTTTAAAATTTGTTTCAAGCATTTAAGTATGTTGATTCATTATAAAAAAAATAAATTATGGTAAGATACATAAAATCATTCATGATACAAGAAAAATATATTCTTAGCACATAAAATATCTGTAAAATGTATATATGAAAGTAGATTTCATTCCAGATCTTTATTCATGAAACACAAAATATGCTTCAACATTTTGATTTTGTTCTTCATAGTTCCTAAGTTCTTTCATTATAGCCAGGCAAATCAAGTTTCTTGAGTGAATGTAAGCATAAAACAATGGTTACAGTAAAAAGTGTTCATTTTAGTATATTTTAACTGTGTAAAATGTAAATTCACTAAATATAAAAATCAATTTATTGCATTTCACTAGGTTGTTAATAACAAAATTACAATTAAAAACGTGAATACTCAGTGTATAACCATAATATATAAAAGCTTTAGGAAAGCTAGTTTGCAAGAGATCCCATGGGATCCCAAGCAGGTAACACTTTTGGCTCGAGTTTTAAAATTTCTTGAACTTCTTCAGGTACATATTTTTTATCAACTACAATTTCAAAACCAAATTCTTCAAACCAATCAGTGGTCATCATCATAAATCCTATAGGGAATCAAGTTTTCAGTTAAACAAATATATATATATATATATATATATATATATATATATATATATATATATATATATATATATATATATATATATATATATATATATATATATAACATACAGTAGTAAAGAAATATAAATTGTTTACCTTTATCACCTCGATCATCACCCCATGAATTTTCCACTCTCCATTTAATTGGTTCTCCATTGGACTTCAAGAAAAAATTAAAAATCTTTATAATGAAATAAGTCAACAAAGTCATAATTTTGAAGATAAGTAAGGATTCTTACATTCGTGTTTTACATTGTATTTAAATTTTAACTTATTAATCCAATCAAGTTACAGAAGTTTAAATATACTTTATACTTAAAATGTGGATAAAAAACAGTTTATTATAAAATTTGTAAAAAATAATTTATTCACAAAATACTTTTAATTGCTACCTTTATTTTGAAATATAAAATATTCAAAAGGTTTGTTATAATTATTATTTTAATTAATATGATGACTATAAATGTCTTGCATTTTTTTAAATGCATATCAAATTATGATAATTTTCATTATTGGTGAGGGACAAGTTTGTAAAGTTATAGATGCTACACATGTGGATAAAAACACCACTACAAAATAGAAATTGATGGAAAGTTTATTTAAACTTTAACTATGATATTTAAACTATATACTATTTCATATACATATTCTAAAATACTTAATATCAAGATTTTTAATGTTAAAAAAATGAAATGGTTAATGAAATACAAAACAAAAGCACATTATTTAAATTCAGTTTTATTTTAATTAAGCAAATCAGAAATTATCAAACAATATTTCTAAGTGAAATAAAAACAAAGCAAGTTCATTCAATTAAAATGCTGATTAAAAAATCATAAAGATAATTAAAAATAAAGCTTTAATATTTTCCACTGTTTAATTGAAATTGAAAAAAATGCTTTTTCAAAAATGAATCACAACTTTACATTAAAAACTTAACAAAAATCCTTACATCTAATGAAACAGCAGTAAGAACCATTGCATGATTCATGCTTGAATCTCCATACATTAGTCGTTCAGCCTTTGACATTGATTTGTTCACATCTACACCAAAGAACAATTTGTAATCATGGCTAAAAAAGAAAGAAAAGACCAGTCAGTAAACGTGTAGAATGAAAAAAGCTACAACAAATCGATAATTGAAAATTAAATACACAAGAGACAAAAACATTTTTAATGTTGACATAAGCAAAACATTAGTCATAAGTTTTAAAAGATATTGTTTAAACTTAATAAAATTTAAATCACCCTTTTGTCTTTATTTTGCTTCTGTTTTATTGTTAATGGCTTGAATCAATGGAAAACTGCTTCTCAAACCAATGCTTTGGTGTTTATTTAAGAAATCTTTTTATTAAGAAACTGAACTTTGACAATACCCTCTGATATTCAATGGTAAACTTCGCCTTGTTTGCTGCAGCTCAAAGAATGCAATTTGAAGGAAGGCAACAGATTCGTCAAAAAATTGAATTTATAACGCCGTCTCAATACAACGTCGTGATTAATTATGTGACATAAATGAAAAGTTAACTGAGGTCATGGATATTTTAAACTAATGAAAATTGTAGAAAAGTGATGTAATCATGATCTTAAATGGAATGAAAGAAACAACCACTTTACAGCTAATAAGAAATGATCTTTAAATCATGTATATAGAGTTCAGCTAATTTAACTAACTTAAAACTAAGATAAATCTAATTCATAGTAAAATAGTCTAAATTTGAAGTTATTTATTGTAATTTAAAATATTGAACAGTTTTATGAAAATTAAAAATTTCATTTTAATAAAATAAAATTTAACTTGTTCTTTAAAATGATGAAACTAAATGTATTGTACTAAATTACAATGGAAAAACAAGTTATTTTTTGGAACTAGTAGGATATATCTTTCCATTGGTAACCTTTATGACTTTTTACGTTGTCAAGCAATTCTTAAGTTGTTACTTAAACTGTATAATACACAAATGTGACATAGAACACTAAAAAATACATGTAAAACACAAACCTGGCAACAAAAATTCAAATTGGCAACAATAAAGTGAAAACCAGAAACACTAATCAAACAAAGGATGGAAGATTTAGCGAAAAATCTCTTGGGAGGGAGAGATATCCCACTTATGCCTCATTTTTATATACTGTTTAATTTTTTCTACAGCTTTAGGCATTATAGTAACAAGTATATATTACTAATACATAACAATATTAGTAAATTTCTAGTGTAATAAAAATTCTGTTCTCAAACAGAAAATAGCATCCAATAAGTAATGGTAATATCTAATGCAATGTGTAGGATTTATTATTCATTTCAATAAATTAAGAATAAGCATATTTTCCTTTCAAAATCACAAAGCACATTACTGTCCTCTATATATTATACAGATTTATCGATATATAGAATACCAGAGATATATAAAATGTAATTAAATTAGTGATTAATACTTTTGATTTGATAGGAAAAGTTAAATTTTTCTTAATATTTGAACCACCAGTGCATTTTATTTAGATTAACTCGCATGCTTTCAGTTTATATTAGGGCATTTCAGTTTAGTTAATTCATGTTAAAATTGTAAAGTACAGTTCTTTGATTATATTAAGGAAATAATGCAGAAATCTCAACAAGAAAGGAGGTGGTAATACATCTATTTAAGCCCTCCCCTTTCTATTCTAAAAAATATTCATATATTAGAGATTATTCTATCTTCTAAGATCCATTCATTGTGAATCTGCTGTTTCATAAGACAAAAGAATCAAATAGTTTAGTTATAACTTTCAAAAATACCTATTTAAAAGTAGCAATGACACTAGAAATATTTTCATATAATAGAAGTTCTGATGCAAATAAATTCACATGTACCCCATTTCATTATATTATTTGTACTTGTATTTGTTTTAATCTGACTGTACAATGAATGAAGAAATAGCCTTAAATGAATAAATCCCAACAGACTTAAAAAATTGTTTGCAAATTCATTATCACAACAAATTGAAGTTTTTTTTGTAACAAAACTTTCAATGATTACTATTAATTTTAAATTATTAATATGAAATAAATTACTGAATTTATTCCTATGCAATTATCTAAATCAAATATTGCTAAAATTTCTTAGAAATTTAAAATATTTAAAAAGATACAATAAAATTATTATAATTGATTACTGCACACAAACAAGGAAAAGATTAAAAAATAAGAAATAAATTGCTTACATTTTTATGAATTACAAAAATACAATAGTCAAAAGATTAATTTCAAAGACTAAGCCAATTAATTTTACAATATGCATTTACATTTAATATAATACTTTTCCACATAAATAAATGAATCTCATTTTATACTTGAAGTTACATTTAAGATTTTTATTTTAATGTAACAAAATAATTTTTTTTGCTTTTAAAATATAAAGAATGCAAATACTTCAACAAAGTCTGAAGTCTTAAAACTAAATGTAAGATTTATAGAAAATGATTACTAGAGATAATGATTCAAGTATTTTTCACAAAATATATTTCAAGTATTTAAAGTATCATGTACTTAAAAAAATGATATACAATTTTCTTTTGATGATTTTACTAAACATTTTTCTAAATGCTTTTTCTTAGTAAAGAAATAAAAGAAAATATTTTGATTACATTTTAAATTGCTTAGATTTAGCAAACTTTAATTTTTTATATCTTGACTTAAGCAAGAGAAATTTATAGCTTGTGTTATATAAAAATTTAAAATATATTAATATTCCAAAAGCACTTACATTCTTAGATCTTGAATTCCTAGTTTTAAAGAATACATCTTTCCGACCTCACAGCCAAACCAGACAGGCTGCAAGAAAACATACTTAGTAAATTTTAGGCAGAGCACTTTATTTAACAAAAGTCTTTCTGCATAGAATATTAATTTAATAATTTTTCATAAATATTACATTAATTTTTACAATTCATATCACATTTTAATTTTTAGTATGAGATATGCAGTCATTAATGAGGTTGTGACATGATTTGTAAAAAAATAATGAAAATAACATTCACTATTCTGAAGACCACATTTATATACACACAAGGAAAATTTTCACTTTGCAAGTTTAATTGCTTTGGTATAATTAAATTGATAGATTTCACCAGCTTTATACTATATGTTATTACCGTCCTGTGCCAGCTAGGCTGGCAACATGGGGTACACAGTTCCACTTTTTCAACTGAACTAATTTAGTGTGGAGTCCAACTACCAGTCACAGATACCTATTTATAATGTAGGAAATCATTCATAACTCATTCATACAAGGAGAGGACAAAGACAGGAGAGAGAAAATACATCCATGCCCAAACAGGGATTCGAACCCAGGACCTCCTTATCCACAGTCAAGCATGCTGACCACTAAACAAGATGGGCAGTCTTTGTACAACATGAAGCAATACTTGGTCTGTTTGTCAAACTAAATGGTAATACTATACACACAAGTGCTAATAAAAATCTACATTTTAAAGTGGATTCTAGACTACTATAAATCTACAGATATACTTCCAACCCATCAACTCTTAAACTCAATCCCAGAATGCTAACCATTCAGATACCAATTTGACATTCATGAAATGAGGAAGGAGACAAAAGGTGAAAAGAAAAAGGCAAGTTGATGATGATCAAAATATTTATTATCTTTTTTAAAAATCCTATAATCTAATGTAAAATATAGAAAAAGTATCATGATATAATATTCACCATAAAACAACAATCTTTAAAAAGTAAATTTTATTTTCTAAAATAAATTTGCATAAATTTTACAAATTGATAATTTTTTAATAAAACATTTAGAAAAACTAATTTGTAATAAACTTTAAGGTACTACAAAGGAGCAATCCACAATTTGTTACTATGTTACCAAAACTTATGAATTACATACATCATTTTTTAATGTGTAATAGTCAAAACACAGACCTAACTTAACTTTCTAGAGGTTTACATACTAAGAAACTTCATTAAAATTTTTACTTAAAAAACATTTAAACTTAAGTATTGCAGATTAAGAGTTATGAAAAGAAAATTCTAATATTTAGAATTATCATATTATACGTGAATATAATACAAAATATCCAATGACAATGTAATAAATATTCACATCAGAAGTTTTTAATATAAGCAGTATATCAGATTTTGAAGCTTAATACTTTTTGATTCAAGACTAATTTAAAAAGTAGAAAATTATAATTTGATAGCCTCTACTTTTTTAAAGCCTCTAAATTTGTAGATTTTGAAATAATCCAATTGCAACACAGTTTAATATTTCTAAAGCTTAATATAGTCTGCACATTCACTCATAAAGCTCACAAGTCACTATAGTAAATTAAATAATTTACAAAATTCTCTGTTAAAATTTATAATTTTTACTATCAAAAAAATGAGATCAATAAAGCATATAAATGGAACATCACAATTTTAATAAAATGGATGCACACAAAGTTTATATCTACTATACCAGTAAAAAGGATGTACCTATCACTGAAGAAAATTCATGGGGAACATCACTCAATTTAGATGATTGTGTCATAATCTAAATAAAATTTTCCAAACATGAATTTCACACTGGCAATTAGCCATCAGTAATACAATGCAAATAGTGACAAACAATTTTCTTATTTGGTCACCCCTTTTTTTCTAGTAGAGATTAAGTTATGTTCTACCATATGTTTCACACATAAAACCTTCATTAACTACACAAAACTTACATAAATACACTCTGTTCTTTCATATGTAACCAAAATATTTAATTAATATCAAATAGAAAAAATAAATTATGAATTTAAGTTATTAAACATAATTTACATACACATAAATGAAGTAAATTACTTCAAAATTTGTTCTTCAATGAAAATCCACATTTCTAAGACAGAAATCTAATGTTAGGCACATCAAATCTAATGTTTTATTCTTAAGACACATGATGTTAATTAGCAAATATGTCTAAATTACTATTTAAAGTGATAAAAATAGTAATCCTAATAAGTTACAAAAATATAGAAGTAATGGATTCAATACTGAAATGCAAAAATTGTTTTAGAGAATTTTAAAGCTCCATTTTTTATATTGAATTCAACATTAACAAAAATCAAAGTTCTAAGAGAGGACAAGGGATGTAATTTAAGATGTAATAGGAAATGACCTTGCCAATATAAGGTTGACATATTACTAAAAAGTAAGTTACAAATGAAAATGATTTTAACATTTACATATCAAAACAAAAGCTAATTTAATTTTCTTTTAAAATAATCATTAAATCTTTAAAACTGCAAACTATATATTTTTTATCGTCTTCATATCTCATTAAAATTTAATAGTCTTACACACGGATAATCACAAATATTCTAATAGGAGATTTTACAACCATATGGAAATTCATAAAACTTCTTTCATCTCCATATTAAGAGAGATAAAAAATAAGCATGTTTTATGAGTTTACTGCAGCAAATCATTTGCACTTTAGATTTTAGCCATTGCAAGACTTCAAAAATGTTTATGAACATCTTTCTCCGTCACTTGTAATTTTATTTATCAATTTCTATATTATGTTTGTTACTGAAACTTATTCATAGAAATTTTGATGTTACTTTTAACTTTTCCTATTGCAAGTTAAATACTGTCAACAATTATGCAAGGAACACTATCTCTATTTCAGAAATACAATAAATATTCCATAAAATATTATATGTAGTATGTTTTATATTAGTTTTAAACGTGATACTTTTCCAGAAGAGATTAACACAAAAGAAAACATGTGGAAGAAATTAAAATAAATATATTACATAATCCAATATAAAACTTAAACAAAATAAATTTATTCATAGGGAGAAGTCTTGTTAACAGTAGAAATCAAAGTTACTAAAAACGAATGATAAACTTTAAAAAGATACATTTAAATCAAAGCAAAATAAACTTGGTGAAAAGATAAACACACACACATATATGTGGGATGGGGAGCGGCCAAGGCGTAATTTAATTAACAATTCTTATATAGCCTAATATTTAATTAACACATATTTACAAATACAAATATATACAAGTTTGGGATATTTACAGTTAATCATCTTAAAGATTATAACATAAAATGAAATTTAAAGTTATGGGGGAAAGGAGCAGAGAGAGTGGTCTTGCTGCTATTAAACACAATGTCTTTAAATGTCTTCGTTTTTTGGCTTTCTGAGAACTGTTGCGTTTCTAGAGCCCCTTCCTGAGTGGGCACTTGACTAGTGGGTAGTTCAGAGAGAGAAGGATATATATATATATATATATATATATATATATATATATATATATATATATATATATATATATATATATAACTATAATTTCAAAATTGAATCATGCAAAATATTTTTACCTTAAAATTATGAGAATATAATACATAAATGAATAAAAAGTTTTAAAGAAATATAAATATCAGATATTTATATGATAAATTTTAATATTATGAATTCTTAACTTATAAGCTAATTTATTTTAACTATCAAAAAATTTGAAAAAGTAATTTTAGTAAATGTGCTTAAAAATTGCTTTAAGTCCATTTTTTTATTCCTCATTTTGCATTTAAGATAATTAATTGTTTTACAAATTTTTTTAATTTAACTAAAAAATCAATTTGCATATAAAATATGTTATCTTAGGAAGTATACATACCTCATTATTCTGAATTGATGTTGCTGCATACTTCAATATCTCTATAGCTTTCTTGTTTATATAAATAGTTTTTTGACCACCTATTACATTTCCTAAGCAATCTACTGTGTATGTATGATCATAGGGATTTTGAGGTCGTGGATCATTGACAAAGCAAAGCTGGAAGTAAAAGTATATATAGTAATTTCAAACCACAAATAGTTTTAACATTTCTTCAATGGCTAGATCCAAAACTTTTGATTCTGGTCAAGGAAAAACAAGCAAGGGTTGTGGGTTAACACTACATATTCACATTTCTGAACAAAATCCTAAAACTCACTTAGTTTTCCTCAAATTAAAAAACATTTTTTTTACAGATAAATTAAAATCAGCTCATACCTATAAAATATATAAATATGCAAACTAATATAAAAATGAAATATTTTAAAATTATTTTAGAAATATTCTTTAATTGTAGAAGTCTTTAAAATTTGAGTCCTTAAAAAATATAACATTATGGATGGGGAAAAAGGAGAAAAATCATAAATAAGATTAGCATTCAAACTTTTTTTAAAGTTTGAAACCATAAACAGTATATTTTAAATCAATTTATAAGGTCAAAAATTAATCCTTATATAAATTTATACAAATTAAAATTTTTGCTCAAATGAACAAAATTTAAATTAAATAACAAGGTAAAATTAAGACATTTTACAAATACACTTTTTTATAATTCCAATGAATAAAGACCTAGAAATGAAAAAATTGAAGATTAAAAATATGCATAAAACATTGCATTTCAAGTAAAGTGACAAGCTTTTAATGTTTGCCAAATATTTACTTTAATTAATTACTCTAAAGTATGACATAATATTATATGTCATACTTTCGTGATAAATTCGAATCAAACCAGTTTCACACTCAACAGAGAAGATTGATGTCTGATCTCTGAACTATAAAATTAATACGGTCATTTTTAAGGTAAAAGTATCAAAATCTAGCTTCTTCAAGGAAAAAAAAGGCATTAAGAATTTGTTTTCAAGTTAAGTAAACTTGTACATGCATATTAATCATATTGCTGGTATAACTAAAAACTAAAAATAGAAATTAATGATTAATTACAATAAAATTTTATGATTTATGTTTTTTCAATTATCTTAGTTCATAAGACAGACAACACATGGACCATTCATATTTAACAATTATAAAAAATATTAAACAGAAGCAATACAAAAAGAAAAAAAAATTCTCTATATTTTCCCAATGAGCACCTATACCAAATTTCTATCATTTATTATCATTTTCACTTTTAGCTAAATAAGTTTTTTTTAATACTAAACCTAAATTTAATTTAATGAATTAATCATTTGGTTAAAATACTCCTGTTTTTAAACACAGATCTAGGCTTCTTTAATTAATAAACTTACTAAAATTAACCTGTTGTCATATAACCTAATAAGATTAATACAGTTAGGATATATTTAATATTTAAAGGCTTAATAATGTAATTTTTATGAATATAACACAATATTAAAATGTAAAGCATCCAGTATACTATCAATGATTGGTTGGTGCCATGTCCATGGGGAGAACTACACATAACTGAGTGTGCAGAACACAGCTGCCTATCTCCTTGATGTTTTCAAAGTATAGATTCCTTTTGATGTCGAGGGGGGAGGAATTCCCCAAGTTGAGACATTTTAAAAAGGGTAGAACATTTAAAATTATGTTTCAGTGTTAGTGACACATTATCACAATTGACGCATAGACAGAAGATTTTGTTTCCACCTGTCTCGATCTTGGCAACAAAACCTACCTCCTTGAAGCAATCCTTTTTCCATGGGAGAACATCTTAGATAAACTAACAATGCACTGATGTATTAAAAACAATGAAGTGAAAACATAAAAAGGTTTATTTAAGTTTACAATAACAGGACTTAATAACTTTTAGAAAAAAGACATTTTTATTTCTATACCAATTTATAACTGATTTTCATTATCATTCATTGCAACTTGTAAAAGTTAATAGTAAAACTTGTAATTTATTATATAAATTTCAATTAAAATTTATACAACTTACTTTATCTTCTACATTGCAATAAGGTTTCACATATTCTTCATAAAACTTCAAAGGAGTTATTGGCCCAACAACACAGTATGCTTTGTTTTTATTATAATATTCCCATGTGAATGTCTCAGGAGGTACTCCCAAGCAGATGGCAATAACTCTATAAAGCTATAAGTAAAAAAAATATTAAATGAAATAACATCAGTGGAAAAATATCTCCATAGGTTGTTGAAAAATGTTAAAGATTTTTTAATGATTTAAAATAATATCATTCAATAAGTAAACATTTGTCATAGAAGGATGAACTAAGTCTCATTAAAATTAACATTAATAAAAAAATTTTCTTCAAAAATACACTACTGGCCATTAAAATTGCTACACCAAGAAGGAATGCGAATAACAGAACGATATTTATTGGACACATACATTACAGTGGAAAGAACAAGTGATAGATTTACAGGAAATTAGGATGTATAGTATTGAGAAATCAGTACCCAGAGCAGCCACCTTTGGCTGCAATAACAGCAGTTATCCACCTAGGCATGGAGTCAAACAGAGATTGTATGGTATGTACGGGAATCTCAGTCCATGCAGCTTCAACACTATGCCACAGTTCATCGACAGTAGTGGATGGTGAGTGATGGCGTGCCAATCGCTCGGCAACCATTGACCACACGTTCTCAATTGGTAACAGATCAGAACGTGCTGGCCAGGGTAACAGTCGAAGCTGTTCAGTATCAAGGAAGTTCAGAGCAGTACGGGCAACATGCGGTCATGCATTATCCTGTTGAAACAAAGAATTAGGGAGGCCTCGAAGATAGGGCAGAGACACAGGCCTTAACACATCGGAAATGTAACGGTTGCTGTTCAAAGTGCCGGTAATGCGAACAAGAGGTGATCGAGACGTGTATCGAATGGCACCCCATACCATCACTCCAGCAGATGGGCCAGTATGGCGATGTCCAATGCATGCAGGCAATGCGCATTCTCCACGATGATACCAAACATGGATGCGGCCATCATGGTCCTGTATACAGAACTGAGATTCATCTGTAAAGATGTGATGCCATTCCCGCGTCCAGGTTCGTCGCTGATCACACCATTGAAGGCGCTCCTGTCTGTGACGCAGCATCAATGGTAGCCGAAGCCATAATCACTGTGCAGACAATCCATGCTGCTGCAAACGTCGTCGAATTGTTCGAGCAGAAACTTGTTGCCTTTCAAATGACTCCATTTCTCGACTCAGGGTTTGTGACGTGGCTGTACGATCCCTTGTGACCATGCGGATAAGATGTCTGTCTTCACTGCTGTTAGTGATGGGGGTCACTGAGAACCTGCATAACGTTCCGTATGATTGTCTTGAACCCATCGATTCCATAATTTGCTAACAGTAATGGGGTCTTGACCGATGCGAGCAGCAATATTGCGGTACGGTAAACCGCAATCCCGGTAGGCTATACTCCTTCCTCGATCAAAGTCAGACACGTGCTGATAGGCATTTCTTCTTCTTAAATGAGGCACTACAACAACTTTCTTTGCCGAAAACAACGTTGAAACGGAAATTGAGTATGAGAAAAATGCTGTCAAATCTCTGGTTTTATACACATTGTAGATGTCACTACTGTCGCCTGCTTAGTATGAATGCACTGAAAATCTAATCATTTGCATATCACAGCAAGTTCTACCTGTCATGCAAATTTCACGTGTGTGGTGTGAAGCTTTCCTGGTGTAACAATTTTAATGGCCAGTAGTGTAAATTTAAAACTTTCTGCAGTGAAAAATTTTACTTTTAAAATTTACTAAGAAATAACAAATGTTAGAACCCAAGTTAATTTTTATCGTGTAAAAAGAAAAATAGAATAAAAACAAATTTGTTTAAGCACACAGATGGATTAATAAAACTTTGGCTCACACGTGATAGCTTACTGCATAATTAGAAATCCTAATATGTAGAAATTTTTACTTGTAATTTAAGAGGATGTCTTATTCATATTTGAAACTAGATTTTCTGAACACTAATAAAACTAAATATTTACACAAGCAGAATTTATTTGAGACTTTTTTCAATATAATATTACAGTAAAGAAATCAAAGTATACGGTTATTAAAAAAAATTGCAAGATCCAAAATTAATTTTAACTATAAGTAATAAACTATTAATGTTTACCATTAACCATAAAACCATTAATGTTAACTATAAGTAATAAAACTCCAAAATAAAATTTTGTAAATACTAAAGTAAAAAAGAAATTGTTTAGAGAATTCATGTAATGATTGAATAATTTATATTTCATTTTTAAAATTTTCATAAAAATTTTGTTTTTAAAAATAATTTGTCAAGACAAATTTACCATTTCTTTAAAAAATAAATAAATAAAAAAAACTTAAAGGCTGTTAGATTCAAAGTTTCAATCAGAAGAACTAGAAGAGTTTGCATGTTGAAACATCTATATAAAAATGATATGATAACCTGTTACACAAGATAAAAATATGGTAATGGTCACACAATATTTCTTATTGAGATATTTTGTAATATTTATAGAAGTAAAACATACAAATTGATAATACTCATTTTGCTTAGTATTAAATAAAGAATTGAATCTAGTATAAGACATCTCAAATTTATGAAACAAAGTTTTATGAAAGAAAAATTCAATCCCTTTGATTTTCATAATTTCTGGCCTTTAAGACTTAAGGGAATATTGGTTTAAATTGTTCAATACTAAGGTGTAAAAATATATTACAAAAAAATGAAATAGGTTAGTTACAAGCTTACAATTTTCAAGAGTTGCTAGGCTTACTGGTGACAGTATAAATGAGATTTAAAAACAAATTTAGTTGAAAAAGATTTTGTAAAATCAAACATCCAAACAAGCAGGAACAGATGGTGATATTATAAATAAAAAATATATTGTGAACATTCAATAGTCTTTGATGTTACCAAAAGGAATACAACTACACATTCTTTTACAGCAAATCATCTTTTTATATTATAATTGAATAGCCATAACATGAAATAGTTGAAGTGACTGAGATTAGTACTTCACAAATAGTTTGAATGCTGTGTTCAATGTAATATTATGATTGATACATAGATATATGAACTTATACACCTTGTTTATAAATTTTTAGTAAACAAATAAAAGCTATTGTATTTTATATATTCATTCCTATTCTATCCAAAACTTAAATATCTATATCCAAGTAATACCAGGAAAACAAGTATAACATAAATGACAAAATTGTGAAGTTGAAATCAGTTCATACTAAAAAATACTTGCACAAGTTACTTACTTCTTCCATGGCAGATAAGATTCTTTCCTCAATCTTTTCATCAGTTTCTTTCTTTTCAACCATTGCAGCTAAATCTCTGGCATATTCTCTCATCTGGAAAATTCAGATAGTAATTCATAATAGGAAAAATTCAAATAGTAATTTCTATTTCAACTTGTTTCCTACTCTATAGATTATTCAGTACCTATCTAATAAACTTGCAATATGTACATATGAGTGATTCATTAAAATAACAGCAACATTAATTTATGCAGAATCTTTTATATGGCATAACACTTCCTTTGGCATGTAATACAGATAAGTTTTACATAGAAATCAGTTTATAAAAGTGCAGAATATTAGTTTGAATAATACCCAGGGGTGTTTGTGGTGCCCCAAAAAATCCCCGGAATCTTTTACGGACTTACTACCGATATTTTGGAGTTTCGAGAATGGGGGGAGGAGAAATGAAAAATTACAATTATGAAGTATTGAATGACCTAATTATTGCGTTTTCTGCTTTCAAAGCAAACAAAATTACCCAGATCAAAATAAATAATTTTATTATTCCTACTTCCTTTTGAACGACGATCCCCGGAATTTCCAGGTATCGAAGTTCAAAATCCCCGGAGCACAAACACCCCTGAATACCATTCCATTGTTCATTAAGAAATTATGAAAGTTTAAGTAAAAGTTTTGGATGCCAATGGAGGATATCAAGTTTGGATTGAACACTAACATAAACTATGATTCAATTAGAGAGGCCAGCCAACTACAGATAGAGGCTTAACATCATCCTTGGGTTCACAAATGCACAGTTCGTCAAATCCCACAGCATGCATATATGGCATTATCATTCTGGAAGACTCCAGTCACCTGCAAGAAAAACTCCTAAGGATATACTAGGTCAGCTAAAATTTCCCCAGTGATCCTTCCTTTCAAGATTATAACTGGTCCAGCAGAAAACTATGACACAACTACCCATAACATGACAAATCCATTATTTGACAGTTGTAAAAGAACAAATTACTATTTTATGTGTTATTTCTGTTGTAGTTTTGTTTCTCGCTCAACGGTCATTTTTTGCACACGAGGGCTAATTAGATCAGGACCTATGGTTTAAAGTGGATTCTGAACCACTACAAACATCCATACCCAAGGTGGGATTCGAACCCACAAACTGTTGAACCGAAGGCAAGAGTGCTAACTGTTCGGCTGCCAGCTCAGCTTCTGTTGTAGGAAAAAAGTACAAAAGACAATGTCAGATAATATTGCTTCAACCATTTATTAACTGACTAAATTTTAAAAGTGACGATTGTAAAATGCTTAGCATTTACATCTGTGTCAAATATCTAGATTAATGCTGTTCTGCCATAAATATTCTGTTTATAAAACGTCATTTTTAACTGTAATCATTGATACTGGAAAATCCAGATGCTGATTGAGCTCTGCAGTCAGCATATCCGAGTTTTCTAGTTTTAATGACTTTTGATACAGTTACTTTTTAAGCAATTATAATCAGTTTCAATACTCAATTCTTGTTGGTCTTTCACTGAGCTTCCCATTCTCTTTATTATTGTGGCTTTGTGCTGAGCTTTTCTTGCTGCACTGTATTAATGTTTTCATAACCTTAGACACATTCACCTCTAAAAACATCAGAAATTGGGAAATTTTAGTCACACTTGATCCAGCTAGACAGGCACTAAAATTCAGCATCTTTGAAGATACAAGCTCTGTCAGACATTCTACATTTTTCAAAAAATCCAAGAATACCATAATATTTACAATAAAATTTATAAAAGCTTATAGCTTATATTAGATTTTAATGTTTATTATTAAATGCATTCAAAAATATCACATGTGTTGCCATTATTTTCATAAACATATAGTACATACTTTATATTAATTGTATAACATATGTACACCACACTCAATAGCTAATAATAATTGAAAGAAAAAATTTATTTATTGTTAATTAAAATTTACTTATTGCTAATTAATAAATTTATTATAAAATTAACAATGCAGTATGCAAAATTATTTCTTTAGAAATTTCAAAATGTAACTGCACTGACATATAAATGGAAATCCTTTTACATAATATGCTAGAACTGTCATAAATAATAGAATAAACATAGCGATTAATAAAAACATTTTTAAGTAATCTGATGAACCTTATTAAGCATGCCACAAGTGTTTACACATGATATTTGTTATAAGCATATATAGAAACATAACTAATATTAATAGAAAACTGGGAAAATTGAATTATAGTAGTCAATATTAAGACATTTTATTAAATCAATAGCTTTTTGTTTGATTTGTTGCTTTTATATATTGGAAATGAGAACGGAGAATCTAATGCAAAATGTATGCTGCATTGTCAAGCCCGAAAAATTACTAAATTATAGGATAGAGCACAAACCACTTAACTAGTAGTTCTACACTTATTAATATTAACATAATATTAAGTTATTTAATGCATGGCACTGCCAATAATTTTTGCAAGCAAGTTTTCGATTTTAAAACTATTACAAAATACATGGTAATCATTTTGAAACTGAGAAATAATGAAACATAGCTTAAGAATTTTTTTCATTCGAAAACAAACTTTACAGTAAAATCAAATTAGGATACAATATACCTAATTGGGATACAACTGACAGTATCCTTCAGAGATAAAGAAATAGCTTAAAATAACTTTATTTTGAGATTATATAATAGAATGTAAAAATACTGCATTTTACTGTATGGATTATAAGTCATGGATATGTTAAAAAGCTTCAAATTTTACTGTGCATATTATACACTGCCATGAATAATTTGACAAAAAATATTCTATATTAGGAAAGCTTGCAATTTGAAAGAAGTGCAGGTTGTCTTATAAACAGATAGCTGAAGTAAGTCAATAGAATAGTAGTTCTATCATCACATTCAGTATAGTCCAATTATATTAACAAAATCAGTTTTTTTTTTTTGGAAATATCAGTTATTGCCAATCACCATTTCGCATTTTGTCTTGATCTAATGTGTTTCATTGTGAAAATATTAAGTTCTTACATCATATGGAATTAAAAGAATTTAAATTGCACAGCAGATTTTAAACAAAAAGCTATACAGAAAGGAAATAAAAATTTGTGTCAAACTTGTTAATGTAAAGTGAAAAACAAAATATGTGCAATATGAAAGAAAAATTTTTAAAATGTACAATCTAAAAATAATTTTTCTTTCATTAACATTATACATTTGTGTGCTTTGTACACAATTTAAATATGTTTAACCTAGTTTTAAGTAATTAGAAACTACCACTCCTGCTGAACCTGGAATTTTAATTTCAATTTATCAAGTTTTGCGATAAAGTGGATCCAATGAGATTTTTTCCCAAAATTTTTCTTTACAATTAATATTTTTATCCACATAGAATTTTATTTAATCAATGCTAATAATGTGGTATTGCATAAAATAAATACATTTTTTATTTTATGTGTGACACCACATTATCAATATAGTATATATTTTTAACTATTTACAGGAAAAACTGCTTTAGATTACACGCCATTGCAGATTACGCAATGCTTTCTTTGACAAGAGAAAAGGCCTTGCAGATAGCATACAGATGTGGATTATATACAAGAAAATATGGTAATTACAAATATAAATATGTGAATCCAAAAAGTACCTTTGTTTTCAAAATATTATTTAGGCGAGCTGAAGTTTCACAACAAAAAGTTTCAGGGAAGCATTTCTTTGGCATAACACCATATCGAGTAATCAAATTCACAATCATATGCCACTGACCTCCATCAGAAACTGGATCATGCAAAAGGAAAGACATTAATCGCCCTTCAACAGGTTCGCCTCTTTTGAGTACATCCACAAAAGTATGCAAATAGAAATTACACCTTTCAACCTAAAATTTTTTTAAATAGAAACGTTTTTAATTTTGAAGTCATTATCAAAATTGTGATATGTTAGTAGGTTTTTTAGTTTAATATGTTTAAAATGTCAAAAATATAAAAATTCCAAAAGCAAAATAGTTTACATGAAATCACAACATAGAAATCTTAAATTTACATTAATGATTATTATTTTTTACAGAAAAAATTTGAAATTTGTAAATCTGGCGAGAAACATAGCACTATATTCAAGAACATAATTTTTAAACTTAGTTTCTTGAAAAACAATCTTTAGAAGAAATCTATGTATAAAATTATTGAAAATATTAACTTATCACTCTTGCAAATACTGAATAATAAAAATTGTTTCTGCCAGATACAAGAAATGCACATACTGCAGTGACTTTTAATATAGATATTATACATTAAACACATATCAAAAAGCCTGAAATACCAAAAAATTACATCAATTCATAAGCATTATTTTTAACTTCATACAAATATCCAGAGTTCAGATTTCAAAGATTCATATTCCAGAAGTCAAAAAATTTCCAAGTGATATCAACATTCATGTAAAATATTTTTTCAATTGTTCTAAATCACGTATGTTTGTAAATTAAGTATTAGCCACATTTTTCAATTGCATTTGTATATAATAGCAATGAATGTAAAAATTAAGAAGACTTTTGTTGACTTAGGTTATAATTCTATTTAATGAATACTTCAAAAGCCTTCAGTGAATTTATAGCTATAGCAGGAAAAATTTAAATAAAAATTAATCAATGTCAGTACTTGAAAATTTTTTTTTTACATTGCTGAATTATATATTGTATAAAATTGGTAATTTTCAAGCTTTAAAACATCTATTAGATTCCAATTTATTAAGTTAATGAATATTCGAATATATATAAAATAGCCACTTACAAGGTTCCAAAATTTAAATGCTGTACAATTCTTAAAAATCTGCCATTTTAGTGAAAATGAGACAATGCACATTCAGACCCTCCATTGACAACAGGAGTAATCAATTTTTTTAATTCTAAGTACTTCTCATTTACTTTTCCAAACAAAATCTCTAGTTGAGACCCAAAAATGTGACAGGTATAATATGATATTACAATATTCCTATCTTAAAATCTTACCTAGCAGTTCAATTGTTTTAGCTGCAGATAATTTAAAATTTCAAAGAAAAGCACATAATTACTAGTATTCTTAACTTTTTCTTTCAATAAATTTGAAAAAGTGCAATCCTAAAAACTGTTAAAAAAGCATTTTCACTAAAATTAAATTGCTTTGCAATAGCACTGTCTGAGAACATTTGCTTGATAGAGAGAATTTATATTGTTACACAAGAATGTAGCTGAATCTAATTTTTAAAACTTTAAGAATCCATAGAACGTCAGCCTTCAAAATTTCTTTAGATGAAATGAATGAAACTAAATATTCAGTACATGCTTCATATTCTATAAAAAAAATTACAGTAGTGAAAAAATCTTTTAAATTAATAGATTTTTGGTAGATACAATCTGCTCTAATATATATCCCCCTCTTTTAGATGAGTGCGACAGTCGATTTGCCTATATTTGAAATACAGAAGTCTTTCTTGCAAACTAGACAGACAATTGGTACGTTTGGACCATGCAAGAGATAGTCTTTGTATAGCTTTTCCCAATTCCACTGGTTATCGGGGACTTTCCACCAGGCATATTAAATAATTTAATACAGGTTATTTGATTGATAAACAAAATTCCTCCCAATTAATTGAAATTATACACAATTTTTACCAAGACATATATATTTAGATAAAAATATAGAGTAAATTTTATAAAATCTAAAGAAACCTGAAAAAAAAATAGGAAAAAAAATCAATTAAAAATACCAATCTGGTCACAGCACATGATCTTAGATGTGATTTCACTTCACAAACATAATTCTAATTACACACCCAGTAATGATTGAGTTGAATCACAAAATGTTTATGGCTGAACTGGCTTTTGCTTTCAGCAAGTTATGTATACAACATCAAATATCAATCATGGCACCATCTAGTGGTAACATTAAGAGCAAATACTCAATTTTCAATGAAATTAGTTTTGGATAATTTCATCAAAAATATTAAAATAAAAAATTTAAAGTAGGAACAAAAAATAAATGCACACACATAAAGATTTAAATAAAAATTCCAGAATGGATTTATAATTATCAAAAAGTCAGAATTCTAGGAGTTTTAAGGCCCCTTAAATTTTTCAAATTCCAGGAGTTTCAAGAAGTTTCACAAATTCTGAAATACGACATTTAGCCATTAGCATAAATCTTGCTACCTATAAATTAAGAATTACACGATAACACTGCAATACATTCATGAATTTTCTTTTCATCCATGGACTATCCAGAAGTAAAGAGCACAGACATAAAAGTAAATTGAATTTTAAAGATGGACATTTAGAGACTCAAATCAGGAAATTAAATGCCACTGCTACAGAATGAGAAATCCAGAATCTGTATTCAACTAGTAGACCTTTCTAAACCTTTCCCGTAGCTTCATTACATAGTATTTAAAAGATTTGCCTCCAACCCAATTTAATTAGGACTTTTGAAGAGCTATTAAATCACATTATTAAAGGTTTATGAAACAGCCATTGTTTCTAATTCATTAACATTCATTACTTTAGCAAAAAATTAATTATTGAAAGAAATTAAAGGTCCTTTAATGAAGGCATCTAGGTCAATGAGTGTTAATCTTGCATTTGTAAATTTGTTTTGAAGTAAAAGACATTGCTGGAGATAGCCTGCAAAATCTTTATATAATTGAATAAGATAATAACCACAAGGGATAAAATTACTTTTCTGAACACTGAGTTAATTCAGATCAAGTTTTAATTTCACCATCAAAATTAATATTATCAGTTTCCACTGAATTTATAGAATGCGAAGTGGTTAAAGGAATCCTGTACCTCAATCATGTGTAAACATGGGTCCAGAGAAAATACTGGGATATATTCCCCAAATAATTTCCTAAACGACTCAGTGAGCACCTTGGTCTTATCTATTTCTCATACTCCAAAAGCAAAATTTTTGCAGTTTTTATACAAGAAACACATGTTTGTTCTGATGTTAATTGTCGAAGAAATTAACACTTCAAAGAGGTAATATTAACAGATAACAAAATACAGGTGCAGTAAAAAGTCCACTCAATATAAAAATACTTGGCAATATAATTTCTAACTTGAGCTGTTCCAACCATACAAAAATTTATTTTTTATTTCATTAATGACACAGTATTCAAAAATAGATTTTTGCTTTTTTATAATATCATATTAAATTATTTAATACAAAACCTAAATTTTCTAATTTAATGCATTTAAGTTTTTTTCAAATAATTAAGCTATTTAAGTATAAACCATACCATTTTTAAGGACCTGTTAGCTTAGTTATGACAATTCTTTAGGTAGATGAAGTATTACAAACACAATAAATGAATATTTATAAGTATCATTGTTTTACTTGTTCATAGATATTTGAAACCCACCAAAAAGCATTAAAAACTTGAAAATTGCTAACAGTTAAAGGTATTTTTAAATTGTAAATTAATGTTAAATTTTATAGTTTAGGATTAAATTATAGCTAATTAGTTGCTTCTTATATAAAAGTTTATTCCACAATCAAATTGTCAAATTAATTTATTTTTCTTTACATTTTCTTTTAGTTTCGGAAGCAACAAGTTCATGTTGTATTATTTTCTGTATAAATTTCAGAGTTTAAATAAATTCAACTTTAAAATAACATGTCTATTTTCAAAATGAGTAAAATTCATTAGGGCACAATTTTATTTTCACTGACAGTTCTGCATATTTTTGAAGCCTGAGCTTTTAAGGAATAGCTTTATTTTCTCTGTTAAACCAAACTTGATGCATCTAAGTAAACTCAATGCAGTTTATTTTAAACAATTATTCTTTTAAGGAAAAAACTTACATAATTTTCAAAACATTCAAAAGATCCAAGTTAATGATGTGAATACCAACTATTTCACACGTTTCATAATATATTTTCTACAATAAATACAAAAACATTGAAGTATGATAATTTCTTTTAAATATCTAATTCTTCACTTGTCAAATTTAAGATTAAGAAACTAAATAGTCTAAATCTGATACATAATTGCAAAGAAAATGTATGTAATTTATTTATCTGTAGCAGTAGCCCGATACAAGTTAAGAAACTGTTAGATCACATTTCATATTCATTTTACAAATCGCAAAATATTTTGATGTGCACATTAACAGCACAATCAACAGAAAAGCTGCACTGATAAAAATTAACTTTAAAACAAAAACTGCATACAATATTCTTTCTAGAAATGTGAATTTTAGCAAACTAGTAGAATTTATTTTTTTAAGTACAAAACAAATTTTTGCAAATATAAAGCATTTTGAAATTACTCTTGAAAAATCCTTTAAATTTTAAACAAGAAATTATATTTTACATGAAAATTACATATAATTTTACAGTGAATAACTGTTTTAAATTGCTTGTACTTTTATATTCACTTAAATTTTGTCAGTGACTTTGCTTCTAATATAAAAATATAAAGATACATAAAGTGGAACAAAAAATTTCAACTATAGATCATTAAGCATAATTAGTATATACCTTATCCCAGAAAAAAAGATAACTTTGACTAAACTCAAAATCTTCAAGCTGGTGTTCTTTTACAAAAGGAACTCTTAAGACATTTAAGGTTGCGAATAGCCAGCATCTTCCAGAGTTTTTCTGATTAGTAATTGGTTTTGTTTCATCAACCTAAAATAAAATCATTAAATTATACAATATAAAGTGTATAAAATATTAGAAATTAATGTTTTCAATCAATGTAGGAAAAATATTTTTATAAAAAGTTTAAAAATTAATTTTTACTACTAAAGGCTAACTGTTTCTTGTCAAATGGAAAGTTCACAAGAATACAAATTTAAATGTTTCTCAACTTTGTTTTATTTAATTTTCTCAGAATAACTAATTAAATATGGTTGAATTTTATTAAGTCAAAAAACGAAATAATGGAACATTTTAAAATAGTTATTTTTCCTTGCTACATGCATGGAAGTGAATGATTAATGATATTGTGCTTAAATCACAGAAATATATATTTCAAAATATGACAATTAGAAATTTTTACACCATTCATATGATGTAGTAGAATAATTTATTAAATTTCTACCTTTATATATAGGTATATTTCTTTGTAATAAGATACCTCAAGAAAACATTGACGTAGCTCTTCTAGAGAAATACATTACAAAAATTTGGTGAAAAGATTAGCAGCACTAAATTAGCCTTGGTACAAAAAAACAGTTTAATTAAGAATTGATTGAGTCAACAATTCAATTAGAAATACAAATGTACTAATATATTAAAAAATTTGTGATATAAATAATTTAAAACGTAAAAATATTACACAATTTTAGTTTATCATTGTTTTTTGCACTTTAAAGCTAATAACATTGGGACCTAGTTTAAAGGATTCTGAACCACTACAAACATCCATGTCAAAAGGTGAGAACTCAAACCTACAAACTATTAAATCAAAGACAATATTAAACATTTGACTGCCAGCTCAGCAATTAACGAGATTAATATAGTTGGAGTAATATAGATATATTAAATATCTGAATTCTTCATGTAATTACTATAGTAAAATGGAATTAAGAATTTCTCTCTAATAATAAAGTTATTGATAATTTATTCATCAACTGACTATTTTTATAATTGTTATATGTACTAAATTACTTTCCAAAATAAATGTAGGTTTTTCAATGCACATGCACATTTTATTTTTTTACATAAAACATTTATATATTCCTTTAAATAATTATAAAAAATCTCAACACATTTAAATATTTGGTAAGAGTTTACAGAGCTATACAGGTTTGGCACAATTTCAAATTTGCACGCCAAGCACTCTACAGCTATGTCACCAACTTAAATTACGTCACTATGCGTAATATCCGGCGATCAATACCGATCGCGTTCAAACTTCAATTTAGAAATCGCACATTTCTTTGATTTCCAAACATCAAAATTTTGAATACTTTATTATAATTAAGTACTATAGAAGTTTGAAAATTCCAATAACTAGAAATAAAAATTTTAAAACTGGAATACCGTGCAAATGCGCTCACCTAAAAAAACTTCAGTGTAGCGCTACCTACTACAGTGACAACTACGCCATAAGGCTTAACTTCACATGTTAACAAATTACATTTGTTATGCAAACTCAAATTTTAATTAACCGGGCATGTGATGCCCACCTTAAAAAAATTTCAAGACCGCACAATTTGACACTAACGTGAAACTCTCAAGCAAGCTTACTTAATGTATTTACTTATGTAAATATGCATTTTTATAAAAACTAGATTTTCTAATAATCGCTCTGGAGGAAATTTTAACGAAAAATAAAATAACTCACTTTGACAAGAAAAGAATGTTTTTGAGAGCTTCGAACAAATCTTCTACTACATTTTCTTTGTGCTTTCTCCGCCATACATACTCTGAGATGTATGAATCAAACTGACCAGGCACATTATTAACACCATGTACAGTCTTAAATTAGCCAACCAAATGAAAATTCGAAATAATATAACTTTAAAAAATTCAAGCAATAGTTTTCAGAATTTTGAAACAATATTTTAAAAATTATAAACAATATATCTTTTGAAAATTCAAGATAATTTAACTTTAAAAAAGTTTGAAGTCTAATAGCAGGAACATTAATGCAGCATATTTTTTAATTATAAAAATATAATTACTCATTAAATGCAAGGGTTGCACACAAAACGAATTTCGCGCATGTCATACAATCAGCTTAAGGCATGAAAACGCATTCTGAACCATTAAGTCTGTTTGGCGCACTTTATTGCACGCTTGGCGCATTTTACTCTGTACAATTCTCTACTCTTTAGTGAAATATTTTACAATAATTACAACAAAGAACTAAAAATTTCATAATAATTAAGTAATAAATAAGAAGCAATCCTATTTATGAATATATTCAGAAAAAAGTAATGTTTAAATTTTAAGATACGATTACGGGAGTGTGACATTAACATAAATACTAAACATATTCCGAGTATTGCTCCCTTAAAACAATAATTAAAATTAATAAATTAAACATGAAATTGAATGAAAGATACTTAGTAAATACCAAAATTTCTAATTACTGCATAAAGCAGTTTTCAAATAAAGTGCTTTAACTGTTAGGCAGGATAATAGTATGATTGATTATCACAACTAATTTTTAAAAAATCCATGAACATAAAAGTTTTGACACATAAAATATTGCAAAACATTCACTTTAAGAAAAACAATACAATTTCTATTAAATCACTATTATTTGAGAGTTAAACTTGAGAGTTAAACTACATGAAAATTGAACTTCACATAGAAAAAACTGATTTCACTTAAAATTAAATATTATAACAATTAGAAACAATCACCTTATGAGTGAATACATGTGCAGTTGATTCCACAATTCGACGTTGAACACATAATTCCAATGGATCAGTTTTTAGACATGCATTTTGAGCAAGAATATTCTTCGAATCAGATTCAAAGTTCGTTCGAAATTTGTTCAGAATTTCAGGTGTAAGGGCTATAAAAGAAAGTTTATCATAAATCATTTAAAGTGCATCATATATGAATAAAATAATTTTATTTGCAGAAAACCTTAAACTCTCAGTTATACTTTTAAATTATAATATATTTTTAAAAAATTACAATTAAAAGTAGAATTTTTGCTTTTTTATATTAGAATCCAGCAAAAGATCAAAAGATTTAGTTTAGGAAAAAATTAGTTTAAGAAAAATTAACATCAAATAAAGGAAAATATTTTTTCAAAGTAACTATATTTTCTAAATCATTTTAAAATCATATTTAAATATTTATTTTTAAATAAAAAAATTTAAAAAAGAAATTGGTAACGTGTATTAAGATAAATAACACCTTTTCAGAAATATTTAAATATGATTTATAGTTAAAAAATACAATTTTTTTATGTAATCTCTTTTGCAACTTTAATTTTTTAAGAGGAAATATAAGACATTACTTATTGACAAAAAAATAAGTAAAAATTCTTAATATACATACACTCATAAACACATTAATTTGGACCTCAATCAAATTCAACCAAATATGATACTTAAAAAATTTATTCAACTTAGTGTATTTTAAATTGCAGTTTTTAATTTAATATTTTTACACATTTAAATAATTTTTTAGCTTTCATAAAAGCTTCAAAAGATAAGTGAAAAATAGGTTATAATTTAGTTGGAAGCGCGAATATAAATATAAATTTTATTTTTATTTCTTATATATTTTAGTACAAAAATTGCCTTATAATTGTTTCATCAAGAGTAATAAGAGAAATGCTATGATAAATTATGAAAAGTTACACATTAGAGCACTTTATCCATGTTAGAAAATACACTTTCATTGAGGATATTTTTCATCACCTGATATACAAGTGACTAATGACCAATAATTATAAACAAGTTTATAAACACAGATAAAAATATAAGTTTTAATACAAACTAGTTTCTTAAAAATCTATAATTTCTATCATTTTCAAAAATTTACATTTCTCTTTTTAACAAAAAGTGTCTCTTTGATCATTTTGCAAATTTAATTTAAAAAGATACTTAAGAATTATAATTTACAACAAATGATTAAAGAAGTTCTAAGCAAAGAAAGCTTAAAAGTAATATACACGCTTTTAAAAGATAAAAATACAATAAATATAATTTTAAGCTCAAAATCATTTTTCAAGATAGCACTCATTTTTTCAAAGGGTGATAATACACATCTCCCAGTGATCAAAGTTCCCCCCCCCACTCTGCTGTAAAAATTTCTTACTTTTCTTTCATCAAACTTAACTGCTGCTGACCGAGGTATTACAATTAAAATCACTAGAGTACTTGACAGTCAAAAATCATAGTAGAAAATCAAGGTGCAAAGACAATGTGAAATCTAAGCTAATTTCAAATTTTACAGAGCCTCTGAAGTAGAGTATGATTATATCAAAGAATAAATGAATATTGAAAGATTATATTGAAGTTCCAGGCTGTCTGTAACATGAAATTCTAAATCGGATCTTCTAGGATATGTATACCCTATACCAATTTACCACAATGTCTCTCATTTTGAATTTTCTACTTCAAAAGTAGAATGTAACTTACATTCTACTCAACATACTGCTAGTTATTTCTTTTGTCTAAACAAGTTATTGCATTATACCTTTATTTCAATCTTGCATTATTTAAAAAGAGATTAAAAATAATCTATATATAGAGGTTCTTACAATGTAATTTTCAATTTTATCTTATATAAATATACTAAGCTATTCCTCTAAACTATATTAAAATTTAAAGTTCGAAGAACTAATTAGAATTAATGTTTGTTTATATACAAGTATGAAAAATAATGAGCATATTAGTTTCAAAATTTTACATAACCAAAAGATTAGAATTCAAACTCACCAAAACGTGTAAGTTTCACTTTGAACTAATTAGATTGTTTTGACTCAACTTAGTAAATAAAATTTTCATAATTTAATAATACATGCTTGGAATATAGTATTTTATAAAAAAATTCTTTTGACAGGATATCTTAAACATGTAAAAACAAATTTATCCACAACTTTGAATAACTTGCAACCATACTTGGGTTATTAACTATGATAAATCTAAAATTGTTAAAAAAAAAAAAAACTCCATAATTTTCAGAATAGAATTTCTTTTTAAAAAATTCCAAATTTCTTCAATTTTAACAGAAGAAACAAAAATTAATATCAGTGAAATTTAAATTATGTTATTAAAATGTATTAATTAATATTAGTTATTAAATATAATATTAGTTATTAAAATAACGTATTAATATTTCAATTCAAAGTTCAAGACTGCTTTTATTATTTTATTACATAATTAATTTTTTCGTTTATTTATATTATTGTAAATTGCATGCCATTAAAAGTTACCCAGAAACTTATTAAGTGTTTGTGTATAGATCAAGTAAATTTAAATACAATACCTTGTTTAGCAAATATAATATAATAGGTCTGAAATTAAATAGAAAAATTGGCTCAATTGAATTTGAATAAAAATAGAATTTCCTATCGAAGAAAAGAGTAAGAAATGAAATGTAATTAATGCTTACACCTGTTTAAAATTTAAGTGTGCTATAAATTTTCTTTAAAATAAAAGGTTTCAGTTATTTACATGATGCATTTCGTTTCCAGATGGATGAAGTCAATTTCACAAAGGTACCACACAGAAAACTTCCATAGTTTGAACTTAATAAGGCTCTTTTCATAGATGTATTTATATAACCAAATTTACTAATAGATGAAATAGTCATTTTCCTGATATATTAAAAAACATCCAAAATGAAATTTACATAGATTTCCATGAACCTAAAGAAATATAAAAATAAAAATTCATATTATAAAGAAAAAAGATTTTAAGAATTAAAACAAATTGCTCATTTTATTACAAAGTAAAAGTTTAAAGCCATAAAAATGTAGACCTTTCGTTGGGACATTCTTTAATAATTAATCTACAAATTTTCAAAGGGACTATATGTTTCATAGATTTGATAGCAAATACAGCTCAATTTCGTATAAATATCCTAAATTCAGGAATACTACATAGAACATTATATTCTATTTTAAAATCATGATGTACAATAAAGTTCTTTTTATCTTAGCGCATTTTTTTTAATTATGACACTAAAATTAAAATATAGAAACAAAATTTGGCTTTACAAATTTGGAAAAATACATAATGCTTTTTACGTAGAATACTAGTTTTTCTTTGATCAACATGATAAAAAAGAACTGAATGTAAACATTAAATTTAAATAAACGGCTAAACTGAATATTACGGTCTCAGCTCGCAAAGTATGAAAAGTCGTCACAGTCTCAGCGAAAAGTCGCCAAATCTGGTAAAATTTGATGGTTTTTTCTCCTCGCCAAATTTATTCTGGAACATTATTAAAAATGATTAGTCGCCAAATGTGTCACAAAATACAGCGTCACTGCCGCACATCTCAGAAATGCTTGCGATTTTTATTTTGGATTTTTTTATTGGATGTAAGTGCGGTAATTTAAACCCTGTTTTTCATATTTATATTTTATTTCACTGCAGATGTAGAGTGGAATATATATAAATATTGTATTTTATATTCACATTTTTTATTTCGGTGTGGATATATTGCCGGAATTTCAATCCTGTCTATACGTTTTGAACTTCGCTGTGTATATAGCACCGGGATTTCAATCCAGTCTTTTATATTCGTTTTGTATTTTGCTGTGGATATAGAGAAAGAATTTCAATCCTGTTTTTTATTTTCAATTTGGATTTTGCTGTGCATGTAGAGAGCCAGACAAAAAATAAAGGTAAGAATTTTATTTTAATTATTTTCTGCAGGCATAGAGTTCCTAGAATTGTATGTTAAGTACCTAAATTTTCAATAATAAATGAAATTATAGGATCTATTTTTTACAATTATTCTAGATTTGTTTACTTTTATGTAGTAATGATTTGCAACATTCCATCTTTAATAACTGAAATTCATTATTTTATTTATTTTTATCTAGATGTTATTAAAAGAATTACTTTTTCTACTTTATTTCTTTTAATTTTAAGTCTGAAATATTTTTAAATAGAATCTTTAATCAATTCTTATTACGATTACAGTTTTCTTGCATGCAGTTAGGCATAGCAAATTGAAATCTGGGGGAAACCCTGCTTTATTTACATGGTTGTTATTATTGTTTTCTTATTTAGTGTTAGGTGGGGGAAGGAGGAATCCCTAATTTCTTACGCCAATTGGCACCCATTCTGGGTTGCCAATTAATTTCCAATACCCGTCTCTTCCACTTGGCAAAAATGTTTTTCGCCAAACTCGCCAAGGTGAGACCGTAATACTCAGTTTTACCAAATAAACTGCCTTAGCAATGATATTCAACAAAAAATAACTCCTACGATATAAGCAGAATTGTAGTCAATATTTACTAACAGTTTCTTCATTATAAAAAAAACACTAGTATTAAAATTGATCCTATAATATATTAAGAACAATCAAATATGTTTACAACTGCAGTCAATGCAGTTATCTTTTGCTAAAGGACGAAAATGTACAACACTTTATTGCCAAAAATTACAGAAAATTCATTAGTTTCTAATCAATTCAGTACACTGTTTCCTGATTGTATGAAAGTAAAAAATTCAAACAAAATTTTATTAAAAGTCAACCATCGATATATTGTAAAATTATTTTTAAGCATTGTTGAATTAATATATTTGAGTCATTGACATAACTCTCCTAGTAACATATGTTGTCATACTAACCATGAAAGATTCATAGGCTCTAAAATCGAATTTATGAATTATAAAACATTTATCCCTACTACTTATTACTAAATACAGAAATTGTATTTTCTTAAACAATACCAGTTCTAAATATAATAACTTTCAATCAGAGAATAAAAATAACCTTTTTAATATCATAATTACTAATTTTTACAACTGTAAAGAAATGCTCCTCAGAATAGTTCATTCAACTAATAAATCTTAAATTATAGCCATTCTGAAAGGAAAAGTGAGAATACCTCAAAATAACTTCTCATAAAAAAGTCAGATCGAAATTAACTTTCATTTTGAAACAAGGTTAGCTTTTAAAAGTGATAAAAAGAAAAATTTGCTACTCAAAAACATTGAAATAAAACTTACATCCTTTTTTATTCTCCATATTTTAACTATTAATTCAATAAATTTCACAATCCAATAAAGCAGTTAAAATGCAATCACGGTTAAGGAAAAAGTAGGATGGATTTCAGAAGTGACAACACTCGGCCAACCATCAACAATGTGATTCACTGCACGTGGCTGCATTCACTTCAGCTCTTTTTCAAATTCTAAAATCTATTTATTAATTTAAGCAAATTTTAACTTAAGTGAATAAAAATCATTAATAATCAATAATACTATATTTCATATAAAAATAACTATCATATAAAATTATTTGTTAACCTTTAACCTGTTCTACTTTGAGTAATTAAGTTTCTTTTAAGTGATTAAGTGATTGTAATTATTTGTGGTACGACAATAATCTGATTGAAAAGACATCGTTTTCATGAATAAAAAATTATGGTTTTTAATATTTGATACAGTTGAAGACAATATTACTAAGAAAATTTATGCCAATAGTGTGGTGTATAAGTGTCGGAAAAATAGTGCCAACTTTAGTAGTGGCTGGCTGTGTTTACCAACAATACTATCAAACAAACATAAACATGTTCTATCATATTACTAATAATATTACTACTCAGTGCGAGCTATAAGCCTTTAAAATCACCGGCCTAACAAATTACAAATACCACAACTTTTTTGACTGATATTTTAGTAAGTGATTATAGTAATTAAAAAAATTTATGAAGAATCTTTTTTTAAAACAGCGTGTTTAAAATAAATTCTTATTCAAAATTTCTTTGTTTATTATATCTAGAAACCACATTTCTTTTATTGCTTTGAAATATATTCTTTTGGTGGTTTCTTATGTACAAATAATTTTGCGTATTTCACATAAAATATGCAAAAATCCTTCCAAAAAAATTGAGTATAAACAGAAAGGAAATAAAAATTTAGTTTGTGTGTTTATTCTAAATTATTAATTTTGTTTGTATTTGCATTTTAAAAATTAAGTATTTTAAGTGTATAATATTAAGTATTTATATATATATATATATATATATATATATATATATGTATATGTATGTATTAAATATATTTTATATGTATTATATTAAGTATTTTATTAATGAAAGTAACTTAAAATTATTAAACTGGAAAAAGAACATTACAATATCACTATGACATGGTTTGTTGAACTGCCAAATAGAAATGAAAAGGGTGAGTATTCACAATTGCTTATTGTTTGGTTACTTTTAGCCATTGTTTTTATTTTAGCTGTCCATGGGTGCTTAGCCGAGGTCTGAAGCACCCATGGACAAGTCCAAAGGTAGAAGTCTATGGTTCATTGACTGCACGTCTTAGCTGAGCGTAATGGAACGGCCTTCACGTCATGGGTGACCCTGCCAAGAGAGTTCTCTCCTGACGTATTTAACTTGTTCCTTTCAGGTACCTCTTCGCCGACTTTGAGGCTGAGCTGGCAGCCGAATGGTTAGCACTCTTGCCTTCTGTTCAACAGTTCGTGAGTTCAAATCCCACCTTGAGTATGGATGTTTGTAGTGGTTCGGAATCCACTTTAAACTGTAGGTCCCAGTCTAATTAGCCCTCGTGTGCAAAAAATGACCATTGAGTGACAAACAAACCAATCACCGACTTTGAGGCGACATATGGGACTTAAGGGGGACATATATATATATATAATTTGGTAGTTTATTGGAAGAGCCAAGAAAATCAAGTAGTACGCTATTATTTTTAAATGGAAAACTTTACCATAGACAAGTCATTCCTTAAATTATTTTATAATATAATTTAAAGACTGGCTTGTCTTTAAATTGCTTTATAATACATTATGTGGATTCTTAGAAATATTATCATATATGTGTTTGTCAAAAGTTTAATAACATTTAAAATTGCACAAAAAATAGAAAGTAAGCATTAACTGGGGGAAAACAATGATATGAAAAAGCTTATTAAAAGTATTAACTACATGGCTTACAAACCAAAATAATTATGAACATAAATTATTGTTTCTTAACTAATAGAATTTCTAAGTGGTTAGTCCACTAAAAGATAGTTAGTTTAACTATCATCATTGAAATTACAATAAACTTATGACAGAAATTTTTTGAATATTAGATTTTCTCAGCATTAATCTTAATTTTTTTTATTAAATTCCACCAATAAATTATTTGTTTTACACTAAGTCTGGGTTATAAGTTTAATTATTGTTTGAGATATCATTTGTAATACTAGTTTTGAGTGATGCTCAAAGATCGTATTGGTTAAGTTGTTCATATGACCTTTTAACATATTTTTGTTCCAATAAATAAAATTTGATTTCATAGCTTATAACCCTTTTTCCATATTCCTTTAGACTTTATTTCTTATAGTTGTTAAACAGATCTTTACCAATTAAGATTAAAGCTAGACTGGCATTTTTGATCTTTTTCTATATTTGGCTTGTAATATAAAAGTTTAAGTGAATTTGTTAAAGTTTATCATTTTTTTTTCAAACTAGTTATTTCTTCCAAGACAAAAATTTCTTTTGGAATATTGAAAAATCTCTTATATGTTATTTCCTTAAATATGCAATCTTATTTAAGTTTTTTTAAGAAAAGTTAATAGCAATAGTAGTTTTGCTGTTCATAAGTCACATGTTTACTACTATCTCTCTGTGAGGAGAATGAATGCAATATTGAGAAGTTAAGAGAGAACCCTTCACACACGCAAGCATGCACATCCAGTATCAGATTCCCAAATGTCACCTCATATGTAACGGAATTCCATAAATCTTTTAGTTATCCTTAATAAATTGTTATTGTTTCAAAGTGATTATAGTTTTATTAACACATGCAACCAAAAACACCCATCATAATAAAATCAAATTACTTAATTAAATTGAAAGAATTATAATCATTGTTTTGTTTCTACAATCATTTCACTTTCATCATTGAGAACAAAACATAACAGATAAAAGTTTCTATTCTGATATTTTTCTTAAAGAAATCACAAAATTTGTTTTCTTTCATTTAAAGAACATAAATGTGTAATTTAATTCACATTTTACATTTTTAATGAATATATTTACAACTTTAAAAATTATTATGTTAAGTACTTTATAACTGTCATATGCATTTTTACTTCATCAACTCTCTCCGATTTCATTATAATAAACATGAGCATTAATGTGATATCTTAAAAGCCATATATTTATTGCTTTTATCATTTAAAGTTCATCAATTATAAAATATATAATATAATTAAATTTAATTTTGTTGAAATATTTTATTTAGGTGATGATTGCTATGGATGAATCCCCAGCATGCCCTACATGTGGGATTTTCTTGACTGAACCATATATTCAGTGTGCTCAGTGCATAAATCCTAAACTTTTTCTTTGTCTGCAATGTTTTTCTAAGGGAAGAGAATATGAAAATCATAAAAATAATCATCCTTATATAATTGTTGTAAGTATAATTCATATTAGTATATTTGGTACTTTTCCATTATACCTCTGCTTATGACCCTAAAGAAATGTTTCTAATAGAGAAACTAAAAAATAAATAAAATAAATAGGATTATATTAATGGCTCAAAATTTTATTTTAAATCAAGTTTTTTTGATCAAATTGTTTTTATTTTTTGTGCAAAAATTGACTAAAGAGTTGTAAATAAAGCTAAAGCTAGTTGAGCAAAAGATGGCTGAGTGTTAAGTTTATCAGTTAAAAGGAGCATTAGATCTTACAAGATTTAATTTTTTTTTAAAAACAGCCAAATAAATCAAATTTAATTTTACATAATTGAAAAAGAAATAATACTATTATATTATACCTATTTAATTAATCATCGACGCAATTCTAAGGAGTTTCCATCAGAAATAAACATTGCAATATAAATGATTTTTCAATAAGTGATAATTATTTAATTTATAAAATGCTTGTATTATTTTTGAGTAGTTTCTAAAAACGTAAACCCTTTTAATCAATGTACGAATCAATGGATTATTTACAAAAGTAATTTACAATTTCTGTTCCTGTTGTGATGATTATTGTACAAGGATATAATGGAAAAGTTCTGTATATTTATATATTTTTTGAATACACGTTGTTTAATTTTCATTTTCAATTTAAGAGGAATAATTTTACTGTGTTTGATCCTGATTGGATGGCAAGTGAAGAATTGAAATTATTGAATGCTATTACTGACAGAGGGTTTGGAAATTGGTTGGTATTTTATTAATATATTAAAAAATTTCTACTATTTAATCTGTATTTAAAAATTAAGTTATTGTATCAGATCAAAATATTTGATGTCTAAAAGCAAATAGGAGTTTGATTTCCTTTCTGAAAAGTTTTTGTATCTATATATGTATTTTTATATCCTGCAATTAATTTCTGTATATATATAAAAATTAAATTCAATAAAAAAAACTAGCTAACTGTGCAGGTTTGGTGCAATTTACATGTTTCACACCAAGTACTGCATAGTTATCTAGCCAACCTAAATTATGTCATTACAAACAATATCTGATTACCAAATAACTGTGTAGTGCAATCTAGAATTGCATTGAACCAGACAATAAAGCTATAGCTTACAAAAATGCATTTTGATGAAAATTTGAAGTTTAATTAATCAGGCAAAGGTACCAAGCTTAAACAAAATGTTTGTAATGCAGCCTAGCTCCTAGTTAAAATAAATTAAAACAGACATTTTTATAAAAACTAGATTTCCAAATCAATCAATATTACCATAATAAATAAATCTAAATACAAATGGAATATTTTTAACAATAGTTAATATATAATATAACATTACATATAACAGCAATATTAATTTAAAAATTAAAATAGCTCATCCAATCATTGCTTGCGGAATCATTAGCTCTAGTATGCCACAATGTTTTTGGAATGGTAATGTGACCATATATACTCAGCAAGGAAAATAATACAAAAATTAATTTATTTCATAAACTTTTAAAATAAATTTTACTTAAGAAACTTCAATAATTCACTGCAAACTAATATTCAAAAACTTCTTCCAAAAAGTATCAAAATATTAATATTAAATCATCCTTTTGAAAAGCTTGAACTTTAATCAAATATAAACAAATTACTAATCAAATGCTTCAAGGGTTACTAGCAAACAAATTTTGTGCATGTACACAGTCATGTTATGTCATAAAATGAAAGAGTTACATCATATAAATGCATGCAGATGTAGTAAGCCAGTTAGGTGCATTTTATCGCCCACACTGCCTCATAATCTAAATATAAATTTTCATTAACTGATCTGTAGATTATAAAACTTCAGTCGCATATGTGTTAAGTTAGAGCATTAGCTTGGAATAAGATTGGATATAAATGGTGTCTAAATAATCATGTAAAAATGTAAAAAAAAAAAAATGGTGTTTAAAGGAGCTTTAAATATTCTTCCTTCACTTTTATTGCGTCATAGAAATTTTAGAATTGAAATTAAAATAATTCCCCATTAATAGTATAACAATATTTAAGTAGTCTGGCAACAAAAAGTATACTGAACATCCATTGTTGTATATTTAAGGCATTTATGTTCCTCGTGACAATAGACAAACCAATGACAGAAAACTAAAAAAGCTATCAAACACAGTCTTTAATAAGAATACATTATCTCTCTCTTCTTGTTCTTCAATGTTGTCTATGAAAGTTTCCTTTATTTTGGGAACCTTTATGCCAGGGTGAGTGTAATTCCTTATTACTCTGCTGATCACTCAAAATACGCTATAAAAAGAACCATATTAAATCCACAGTTAGCTTAAGTTTATCTGATATATTAATAGATACTGTATTCTAGGTTACTTTCTTTTCCAATCAGTGACCACATTTGTTCAATAGGGTTAAAAATCTGAAAAGCAATTAGGGTAAAAAAGATATAGCATTTGGTAATCTGTGAAGTAAACATAGACATTGTATAAACATGTAATCATATTTGAAATGAACCAGAAAGAAAAATTAAAAACAAAGACTACAAAATCTCAAAGTTATAACACTGACCAATCAATATATTACTAAGCAATGTATACTATAAGGTGCATGAGTGGAATCCAACATCTCGTCATTTTAATCGCCCATCTTGATTGTTGCTGGCAAAAATACTATAATTTATTTCAATTATTTTTTACTATATATATAAAATTTTATAATTATTTAATACATGACATTTTAAAAATGTTTTCTTTTTACTAGCTTTAATTATAAATTGAATGCTTTTTATATAGGTCTGAAATTGCCAAAGATGTTGCATCTAAGAGCAAACTTGAATGTGAAAAACATTATTTGAAGTATTATGTCTATAATCCAACTTCCCCTCTTCCAGGTTTGTGAATGAATTTCATTTTTATATGTTGTAAAAAAAATGCCGATTGTCAATCTGTGATATTTAAAAACAATAGAATAACTATTGCACCTGTGTGAAAATTATCAAGTTTTATCATTTGTTAGCAAGTATAGAATTACTGTTTGAAAGAAAATTCAATTACACTTTAATTAAATTCTTATAAAAAGAAGTTTTGTAAAGTACTAAAAATTTTCCTTATACTATAGAAATCTTTGAGGTGTGACAGTATACTATAAATGTAACTTTTCTATATACTGAAATTATTTCTCTTATTCTTCATTATAAGTTATCTAAAATAAGTTCTTATAGAAATAAATCTGCAATTCAATTTTCTAAATTTACTAGAATAAAAACTTATTAATTATTTTTTTAAAATTACGCATCATGTGTTTCAGTTAGATTAAAGGTTTAGAGATCATAGAATTAATTGAAATTTTATTCATCGTACCAATTATTGCTTTTGGAAAGTGTCTTTAAAGGAAGATAGGAAATCATTTCAACTTTGCACTACTCAAACTCAGAAAGTTATCAATGCTGTAAAAAATAATTTTTAAAAATAATTAGATAATTGTCTCATTACAAATTATAACTATTTAATTAATAATTGAAATCTTTATGAAAAGAAACATAAGTTTACCACTTATTTGTAAAAAATGGGTTAAGAAAAGTACTTACATTTTACTTCTTCCTCTTCTTCTTAAGGTTGGGTTTGTATGTCATTGGCACCTCTGCTTTTTGTACCATTAATACATTTTACTTACCAGTTATGAAGTCATTTTCCTGATAAGAATGCTTAATATATTAGAGAAATCTCATAATGATTGACTGTTTTTAATATCTGTGTGTGTTTTTTTCTAGTTTTATTATTTTGTTAAAAAGAATAACAGTGTTATTCTAGCAATATTTTTCTTGAGTAGTTTCTTGATTTTCTTTTGAAAATAAAATTAATACCTATGCTAAAGTGTAAAACAAAAGTTTTTTTATATGCAGTTCTATCCTATTCTCATAGGTTTATCTGGAAATAATAAGTGTTGCTTTTAATTGAGAATTTTTTCTTTGAAACATATAAACTTATATTGAGATATAATTTGGATAGTAGGTAACTAATAGAGAGAGATCTCCAAATCTATGTATCTTTATATTCTCAACTGACAGAAAACTAATAGACATGCATATGTAAATAATAAATGTATGCAACCAATCAATAATGCAATGAGGTAGACAGTTCTTATATACGACAATTTTTGTTCACTAAGGTTGTTATTGTTGTCAAGGTTTTTATTGTTATTTCACAAATGCTTAACATTGGTGTTTAAACCATCTGTCCAAGGACTCCCCAAAACTTCTAATAATGTCTTCATTCCAAGAAAGTGCTATGGAGGTTTTAAAAAATCATAGACTAATCAGGGTCACGCAAAATACAGTTTGGTAATATACTAATCAAATTCTGTCAAGGCAATCTTGCAATCAGTTATGTCCATTAAGATATCTAAATGGAGCCACAGCTGTCTTATCAAAATTCCTTTCTTAGCCTGAACATCAGTTTTTTTCCCCCATAATTTTATACTGATCTAAAATTTATTGGAAATAATTCTGTGTGCAATTAAACAAAAATATACAGTCAAAAATTCATCGAGAATAATTTAAAGGGTGTAAAGCACACTTTGAATCTGAAAATATAACTGCCTTTGTAAAAGAATGACTATTAATTACTATTGATGAATAGCTACATCAAATTCAGTAGTAATAAGGCCTATTGGTAAGTTAAAGTAAAAAGCTCACAATGGATACCTTCTTCAGTATCAAAATTCTAATAGAACTGCAGTGCAAACATCCATTAATTCATTTTGAGGATGGTAACCCACAATATTTTCCCTTGCAATAGATCTTAATTGTGTTTTAATAATTTAATAGCATTTTGTATAACATGTACAGTGAACAGATGGCTAGTGCTCCATCTTTATGATTATCTGTATTACATATAAAATATTAAAATTTTACTAAACTGATTTCATTATGGAGTATTGCAGTACTTTTTCTCAAATTTCTGACATCTTCAGGATTTTCTGAATTTTCAAATTTAGTGTGAGCTGAAGGGAATGTTCCTTTATCAGTGTAAGACTATCATTCTAAAAAAATTTGTCGTTATCCAACTTTAGCAACTGATGAAATAGTCTTGCAAAATAGGATAAGAAGTAATTTAAATTTTCTTTTTAATAATATATGTTCTACTAAAAGGAATCACAAATCCATCTTATTAAGCCTTCTTAAAATTCCATCTGTTCTGAAAATAATCTGCTGTTTAGAGGTTTTCTCTTTACCTCAGAAGGAAATTACAATGTGATGGCAAGAGCCATAATCATAAATTATTTTTTTATTTATGTCATCCGCTATGTCACTTACATCCAAAGTTAAATCAGGTAGTACTTCTTCCATTATAATGAAGATAAAAAGTTAAGGTGTCAAAATATCTATAGATTAAATTGAGAGTAATAGACTCTACGAGGTTCTCCATATTTCTTCCTGCTCTTTGTGTCTCTATAATTTTAATGTAAACTATATGCACTGAAATCTCCATATAAAGCTAATTAGAAAACTGAACATTGTCTAAATTTGATTGAGAGTTGCTGAATGGGTTATAGCAGTTAAAAATTTTCAAGTGATTCTGATAAATATCAACTCAAACCATCTCAGATTTACTATTGTACAAAAGGTCAGTAATAACTTCAAACATAGAATTTCATATGTTCTTAATACCAACTAAAATACTATTAGCACCATGTCTAATTTTAGGAAATAATTTCAAGTAAAAACCAAGAAATTTATATTTAGTAAAATCACTATTTACAAGGTTTGCTTCAACTGTCATAAAACATCAATAGTGTGACCCTAAAATAGTTTAAAGTTGTGTCCCTTCTTCTGGCGAAATTCCATTGGCTTTTCATTAAAGAAGTCTAATTCTTTGTATATCCTTATAAAGACAATTTCTATTTTTTAAGACTTAATAAAAAAAGACTAAAAAGCAGCAAAGCTGAGTAAATTTTGTAATATCCAGAATGCACAAAGAGGAAACTGGTAATGTTATACCCTATTAAGATAATAAGTGACTTTAAATGTGGCATTATATTTAGTGCATAAAAGATAGAACATAACATTGTCTAGGTAATGAAATTTAGATTTTCATCCATTTCATCAATGTATCGACTATCCATTAAAACATCAGATCTTTGACATACAAAAGGAAAAAGTTTAAAGAATATGAACACCAAAAAATTTACTAGAATCCTTTAACTAGATAGACATGCAACATTTTCTCAAATTTGTACAGATTTTAATTCTGTGATATCAATAAATGTTATTGTGTGAACTGTTAAACAGAACAGAGCATCTTTTACATTGGTTTTAGAATCAAACGCCCACATTTGTATTGCTGTTGCCTACATAACACAAAGCTTTACACTTCATCTTGTTTCATAAGCCTCGTTGCCAATAGTATAAACTTGTGAAGGGTAAGGAGAAAACCTCATTAATCTGTAGAGACTCTGTGTGGGTATGATGTATGTACTGCTGGTATAATATCAAAACCCTGATACATTTAGATGCAAATCTAACTGATGATAAATAAATAAGCATTATATTTGATCCCTTATGCTTATTTATGTCTTGTTTGTTTTGACAGACATGAATAATCCCAGCAGGTTGTGTGACACTTTGCTCATCAAGAGTTTCTTTTTGAGCAAGGATCATTTTTCTGATTTTAAATGTTTTCAATGTTTATCTGAATACACTGTTCTAGAATCATTGACATTCAAAATCTCAATCTTTTTATTTTGCTATGGATTTGTAAATTGTCATGCAGGATTCATTGTGAAAATTACTTCCATTGTACTTCCTGACATTCAAGTCCATGCCATGTCATGTTAAGTGTGTGTATATATGTATGTATATTTGTGTGTGTGCTCTCTCCTAATCATTATTAAAATATGATGTTAATTCCAGTAATTTGCTGATAAACTAATAAATCAATAAGATCTACTAAAATGTAGTCTTTGGATAAAGTTTTAAGCTTCTGAAAAAAGTATAGATGTTACTTTTATGCAGGAAAAAATCATTTGTGAAATTCATTCCTCATAATATTTTTATATAGTTGTAAAATTAAATAACTAATTTTAATAATAAAATTCGATTTGAAATCTTTTTTTATTCAAAATTCAAAAGATTAGTTTTTAACCAATGATCATAAATTTTTTGTATAAATAAAATTATTTCTGGACAATTGTTTGTGTTATATTTTATAATTTTTTTGATTAGTGTTAAATTATAATGTATGCTATTGTGAATTATTTGATGTACTTAATTATTTTTTAAATATTATTAATCAATTTGCATGATATTTTACACCTAACAAGTAAAATGTTGTTAAAATGTGTAATAAATACTTCTTTAATTGTGGTAATATATTTTAAAATGAGTGGTGTTATATTTACATTGTAATATTTTTTTATTTTAGAAATTCCTCCTCCAAAAACTTTATCTGATACCTATCCAGCACCAGTGTCTTGTACAAGTAAATATCAAATTTTTAATTTATTTAAATATTTCATAATGCCACCATGATTTATAGTCATTTTTCTGGATGTTGTAGGTGTTAAGATTACAAGAGAAAATATATCTTTGCCCAATAACAATCAAGTATATTGTTGATTTGAGAATTCCAAAAAGTGCTCTTACTTTATAATGATGGTACAAATCCCACCTTGGGTGTGAATATTCATAATGATTTGAGATCAGTTTTAACTGTAGGTTTTGATTTGGTTAGTCCCAATGAGTTAAAAATGACCATTGAGCAACAAATCATGCATAATGATAACAGGGTTCGCACAACTTCTGGAAACTCTTTAAAACTTCTTAAATTTCAAAAAAATTTTAAGGGCCCTTGAAACTCATGGAATTTTGACTTGACTCCTTGAAAATCATGAATTACTCTTGGAATTTTTTCTTAGCTTGATACATTAATTTTTTTTCTTGAAAATATTATAATTTTTTGAAATTTTTGTTTTAATATTTTAAAATTTTCAATAAAATTTTCGAAAAACTTAATTGAGTATTAGTTTTTAATATTGTCACTAGATGGTGGCATGATCAATATTAAATTTTTGTATTTTTAGCTGTTAACTTGTATTAACAAGTCAAGAGCTAGTTCAGCTACAATAATTTCATGATAATTCAGTTTAGTAGTAATTAGATTTATGTAAAGTGAAGTAATTACCAAACAAAATCAATATGATGTGCAGTTAAGACCGGTGATTTTAATTGATTCTTTTTCTATTTGCTGCTGTTTTCCGTATATTATGTAAAAATCATTGAATATTAATATTTAAATCTAAAATTTTTGAGTTAAAACATATTTTCCATGTTCCCTTTGATAAAAATTACATATAATTCAATTGAATCGGAATAAATTTGTTTATTAATGTAATAAAGACTGAAATAAAAATTATTTAATATGCCTGATGGAAAGTGTCTTTTCAATGCCCAGTGGACTCTGGAAAAGTCATACCAAGATTGGCCTTTGCGTGGTTCAGAAAAAACACATGTCCATTGTCTGTTTTGCAAGAACGACTTCAGTATTTCAAATATGGGTGAATTGGCAATTAAATCTTATATGAAAATGAAAAAGCATTAGAACAAGCTATATTTCACTTCTGCTGATCTTGTTAAAGAATGTGAACCCACACAAAGCATGCTCTGAAATTTTAGATTCATTTGTTTCTTCAAAAGAAATTTTAAAGGCTAAAATTCTATGGACCCTTTAAGTTTTATACAATGGATTTAGCTTGTAACAATATAAATTGCCTCTTTCAAACAATGTTTCCAGACAGTGCTATTGCAAAGCAGTTTATTTATGCTGAAAAGAAGTGTGCTTATTTAAGAGCTTTTGGAATTGCACTTTATTTTTCTTTGATGAAAAATTCTTGTTTTTAATTATGTGCTTCTCTTTGATGAAAGCTTAAATAATCATCTGCAGACAAAACAATTGGACTGCCATGTAAGATTTTGGGATAATGAAACAGTTAAAACATGATATTACTTATCCATTTTTTAGGTCATTTAACTGGAGATATTTTGTTTAAAAAGTGAATGAGAAGTGCTAAGAACTAGGGAGAATTGGATCACTCCAGTTGTCAATGGTTGGCCCAAATGTGAACTAATCTGTTTTGACTGAAATGGTTGATTGTTAAAAAGTGAACATTATTCAAATATTGTAAATGTTGGAATCTGTACCCTACACATTCTACACAATGCTTACAGCTGTGGATGTTCCTCATTTCCAGAAGTTGAAGTACAGTTTACAGACTATTTAAGGACTCACCCGCTCATAGGGATGACTTTGATTTCTTTGACCCAGAGGCATAAAATTTCCTTTTCAAGTTTTACCAAAAATCGATGTTTAGAAAATATCAGTGTTTTCAACAGATTGCTTGAAATGTTACACTATTTTAAAACATAAATGTCATTTGTTGAAAACCAAAAGATTTCCTAATCCTGGTACCAAAACTTTTGATATTGTGCAGAAGTGTACAAAAGGTGTACTTTTTTCTGCTAAATGCAATTTTTTATATTTGTTGCACTGGAAGTAGAACCTTTTCTGACACTTTATCAAACTGATAAATCAATGTTGTCATTTATTGTTGGAGATTTTCATGCATTGTTGAAAAGTTAAATGCAAAAGTTAAGTATCTTTGCTATCTGAATCTATTGGAAATGTCTAAAATCTCTAAAATTTCTAATTATTTTATACAATTTATAATCCAGTAATATATAGAATGTTGATTCTTGATAGAAGAATTATATAGAATGAAGAATGCTATAACAGAAAATAAAAAAATTTCTGTTATAGCTGTAAATTCATTGAAGGCTTTTGAAATCATTAATAATTATAACTCAAATAAAAAAGTCTCATTAATGTTTGCATTTTATTTTTATTATTAACAGAAAGAATTGAAAAATATTGCATGTACATAATTATATCCATATTTGGTTAAGAACAATTTTTAAAGTTTAAAAAAAATATTTAACGTGAATGTCGATGCCTGGAAATTTTTGATTTGACTCCTAGAAAATTCCTTAACTCCTTGAATTTGATTTTTGGAAATCTGTACGAACCATGTGATTAGAAAAATAGCTTTGACATAGTCATCTTATTACTTTTCCATATTTTATCTTTTAAATTCTTTTGTGTGTGCCATTTTCCTTTTATATATTAACTAAATTTCATCATTTTTATTTCTTATTGCATGAGCAAAAGTTTAGACAATAAGCCAATGATGCAGTTGCTATTATACTACCCAATCTAATAAAAAAATATCTAATTTTATTCATATTGCATAAAATGTGTTCTATTAAATTTCATTTCCTCCAGTTTTTTTCCAGTGAATCAAATAATTATTTGTTAATAAATAAGAGTAATAGAGTTGTTTTAATTTTTACTTTCATTCTATTGAAGAAAGATAAGTTAAAGTATTTACATTTTTAAAAACACATTTTTTCAATGTGGAGAAGCATTTCACTGTTTTTTTTTCCCTCAAAATGTACTTTATTTGCTAACCATTCATTTACTTGTTTCGCTGATGATTAATGTACTAAAATCATTTTCTTATTCGATATCTGATTTTTTTCATTCTCATTTAATTTGTTCGCAATCATTTTATCAAATAATTCTTACAAACAAATTATATTTGAATCCAGATTCAAAAAGTTGTAAAGGAAAGTTTCTTGAAGCATTAAGTTTCTTTGTAAAGTGAATGAATGAATAACTTATTTTCACTCAAGTTGTCTATTTTTTTTCCTTCAGGTACAGTGGTTTATTTAATAAAATGCATGGATCAAAATGGCTTAAATATCACTTTTTCTGCTACATCATTCCAAGCATACATTTACAAGATGTATGCTTGGAATGCCAATTTATTGCCATTTATTGCACTTAGAATGCCAATTTCATAAGATGATACCAATACATGATCACTCATTCCAAAAGTATCCTGCAATATTTTCACTTGAAACTATTGATTAATCTCATATGCATCAGAAATTAGATTAAATGGGAGAAATTCCACACAGATTGCTTTAAAAAATCTGGTTTGAGTGATATTTAAAGATGGAGCCTATTAATAGCGCTGTCTTCTCACATAAATCACACTTGGCTTTATAAAACTATTTTTTAATCATTGCATTTATTAATTGTTACTTAATGTTGCAATTAAGTTATCCACTTTTAAAAGATTCTTTAATAATATCATTGTTCCAAGTTTCTCAACTGTAAAATAAGAAAAAATAGTAGAATGTCAGTTGTAAAAAAGGAATGCCTACAAAAAATGCATAAAAGCAATTTCATAAAAAAGGATTTTTCAAAAATTTTATTTGTAAATGGGAATTGAAATTATATGTCTATGGACCCTGTAAATAATTTTAAACAGTTTAATCAAATTTAAAGAGTAAGAGTAAATTAATTGATATTATTTTACTTCAATCAAACTGGATTACAAATTTCATAGATGCCTTAGAATTTGAATTCTAATGTATATATTCATTTCTAGACATCTTAATAATATTTATTTTAATGATGATAAAGGATAACATCATATAATTCTAGACACCTTATTAATTATTTTAATGATATTTTATGGAGGAGAAATTGTAAATTTTCTGAAATAGATTGTATAAAAATGCAGACAATTTTTCATTTAATTTAGAGCATTTGTGTTATGTCATTTAATTCATGTAATTTGTTTCCAGTAGAGAGCTTTGTTGGGAAATTCAGCTTCATAATTTCTTATGTGAAGTTTTGTAATATATAGCCATTTAATCTTGTAATTTATATTTCTATCTTCTAGAACTATTTTCTAATAAGACAATGTTTAATCATGTCTTTAAGAAAATTACAGAAATGTAATACATTAAAAATCCAATTTTAACTTTAATATTTAAGAAACTAAGTTACACATTCTATATATATTTCTGATCCAAAAGTTCATTTGCACAGTTTACATTTAGAAATGTTTTGTTATTTCCTTAAGCACTATATAACCATTATCACATACTGCATCTTTCATTTGTGTTAGAGGTAAGATGAAGTTCAGAACTGCCATTTCACTTGTGATATTTTTCTATAGTAAATTGTTATTTTGATCTGAAATTTTATTAATCATTTTCACTGATAATTCAGATACAAATTTGAATTTCCACTCTATTTTTACAAATTTTTAGTGTTACAATGCTATGCTGACTTGTATCATGTATTATAGGAATTTCTACTTCTTTCTGTTAATATCAGTTATCAAACTTTTTTTTTAGTATAAAATACTGCGTAATAATTATTGTATAAAAAAATTTTTTTAATGTTTTTATACCGATTGTTTATTTTTCCCTTAATCAAAATTCATATGTTAACAAAAAGGTTTTTAAATGTTATTTCCTATTTAATTCCTATTTAATTTAGTAATGTATGAACTCATTTTTATTTTATTTGGAGTGTTTCAAAATTTAATTATATTTTTATTTTAGCTTTTTCTCAAGATCCACCTAGACCTATAGTAGGATCAGCATTATATCAAGAAATGGCCGGTTATATGCCTGCACGAGGAGATTTTGCTTATGAGTATGATGATTATGCTGAATTGGATATCAAAGACTTACAGTTTGAGAGTGGTTGTGATCCTTTATGGAATGGTAATTAATATAAAACCCTTATAAATGAAATCTAGTCCTATTAAAATTTCATTTCATCAATTAAATGACATTGTTTAACAATATTTAATTTAATGCTCTTATAATTTTAAAAAAAATACTCATGTATATTACAACAAGAAAATTTTTCTATTTTCTCTTGAATGTTAATATATATACACACACACATATATATAATGCATATATATATATATATATATATATATATATATATATATATATATATATATATATATATATATATATATATATATATATATGGTTTATAGTGAAAGACTGAAATTTGGTAAATGTCAGCATTCACATAGTCACTTGGTATATGTCCGAAACATTTGCTAAATACAAATATTTCTCATTTACACCAGCAAATGTTGATATTCACCATGCACTAAAGGTGAATATTGAACACGTGTCAGAGATTTATATTTTCTTCACCATATTTCAGTTGCTATAAAACATCACAAAGGTGATATAACTTTTTTGCCTCTCCTGAGAGAAGTGAAATTTTCTTTTAAATTTTATTCTTAAAAATTTTCTTAATTATGTGATTCAAATCTTACTACTTTCAGCAATTTAATTTATTATGACATCTTGAATGGCACAAGAGTCCCTTGCTTTGACAGTTGCATTTATTAGTGGCACACTTCTTGTATTAACAACATGTATAGCCTTGCCTTCTCAAATTAGCTGCTTCTCTCATCAAGATTTCTTGAGAAGAAATCGCATCCATGGAAAGTGACTTTTCTTTTCAACAGGGTTCGCACAACTCCTGGAAACTCCTTAAATTCCAAAAAAATTTAAGGGCTCTTGAAACTCCTGGAATTTTTTCTTACCTTGATGCATTTATTTTTTTCTACAAAATATTATAATTTTTTTGAATTTTCTTGTTTTAATACAGGGTGTCTGTCAAAGAATTTCCGTGTTTTAATAGTATATTACCGGAGTTTATTTTATACTAAATATAACAAATCATACATGAAATTGAAGGAACTATGAATCATACATGAACTATCCTAGTTTTTCCTATAAGTGCTCAATGTGTGCGCCTTTAGTAATACGGCACACATCCAAACGAAAATGCAATTCTTCCCATACTGTCTGCAGCAAGTCCGGAGTAATGGAAGCAACAGCCTGTGCAATTCTACCTTTTAAGATTGCTAGATCGTGGGGTAGGGGTGAAACGTAGACCCGATATTTTACGTAGCCCCAAAGGAAGAAATCACAAGGCGTGATGTCAGGTGAACGAGGTGGCCAGAGTAACAGGACTCTGTCATCTGGACCGTGACGCCCTATCCAACGGTCAGGGACTTCAACATTTAACCAATCTCATACAAAGAGACTACAATGAGGAGGGGCTCCATCTTGTTGCCAAATAAAGTTTGCAGGCTCACTTTCTACAAATTGGGGAAAGAGCCATTGTTGCAGCACAGATAAGAAACCCCTGTTAATGTAGCTTCCTGGGGAAAAAATGGTCCATACACTTGTCGTCGTGAAACAGCATGAAAACGTTTATTTTTGGAGAATCTCTTTCGTGTTGTACAAGTTGATGAGGATTTTCTGAACCCCATATACAAACGTTATAGTTATTTACCTTCCCAAGCTTGTGAAAATGGCACTCCTTTCTGTCATAGGAGTTGGAAATGTCTTCTCGAATCGCCATAGGAGCAGTTTTCTGAAACATTGATATTGTATGCAAAAGGTTAAAAATGTAATACATAAATATCACTTTTAAGGGTTTTAAAATTGTTATTTTTAAATCCTCATAAACCATTGGTTGTATGCCTGCCTAAACAAAATGATTAGATATGAAGAGTTAGTAAATTTAACAATATTTTACTTTTTGTATTTAATGTTGTCCTTAACAAATTATTTTATACATTTTTCTTAAAAATGAGAACATGCCTGCCTTTTTTAATTATAAAATATTCCATTCATTTTTCTTTTCAAAATACTGTATTTTTTTGTATTAATTCATAATGTTGTATTAGAATTGCAGCTAAATGTTCTCAGTATTTATAACTCTCGTCTCAAGGAAAGAGCTCGTCGCAAATGGATTATTAAAACCTATGGCTTAATCAGTATGAAGCGAAATCTTGAAGATTGGAAACGATATGCAAATCTGGGTAAACCTTTCTTAGATAAGATGAAAACATTTATGCGTCTCTTTGAGCCAGATGATTTTTACATGTTCATGGAAGGAATTTTATGTAAGTATTAAATCTTTAATTTTAGTATTTTCTGCGTTTTCCATTATTTAACATTAAATAATATTTTTAAATTTTTGACTCTCTTATATTTTAGTTTCCTAAATCGTATAGTCTAAACTGAATACTTTAAGTACATCTATTGATGTTATGTTTCTATATTCTTGATGATTATGTTTTTAAATTTGCCAAAGAATGTTTTGCTGACATTTTTCATACATATTTTTTAATGTTAATATGTTATTTAAAAATAAAGTTGTTTGAATTTTTAGAAAAAATTATGGAATTATATTATAGATTTTTAAAAATTTTCATGCAAAAAGTATCTGCAAAAAATATTTGAAGCATTATTGCACTCCAAGTTATTGAGAATCCAATAGTGTAATATTAAAATGTGGAACAAAATAACTAGTTTTCAAAGCTTAAAATTTTATAAAATAAAATTTAAATTTCGTTTAGTACTTTTGTTAGAGAACATAATGGATTTTTAAATATATTCTATCCTTTTTTTAATAATTATGCATTTAATTTTTAAAAACTGTGATATTTTAATTCAAATAATTTAAAGAAAACTTTGAATCTTCAAATATGTTTGTGAATTGTGTATAATATCCATTGATTTCTAAAATATTTATAAGCATTACATTGTCATGTATTTAAATACTTTACAGCATTTAATACTAGCCTCTATGAATTATTATTTGTACAATTTAAAGATGATTTTATTTAACAAGTACTTGACTTAATAAATGACAATATTTGTTAGGGGAACAAAAAACAAAGCAACAAATCAAATTGCTTCAAGAGTGTAGAAAAGCTGGCATAGTACGCCTAAACAGCATAAATACATATCTGAAATTAAGAAGAAGGCGAGAAAGCAAGAAAAAAGCCAAAAGTATATTAGATGAGGTTTTGAGCCAAATAAAAGTAAGTTATTATAAATTTAATAAATACTTATTTTTTAAACTCATCAACTTTTTTCTAATGATTAATAAGTTTTAGTTATAAATTCACACAAAATTTAAAAGTGTGTTAATGCATAAAATGTAAATTTATTAATTTCATATTTTATAATTATTAAAATTGCAAAAATTATTTTCGACTCAAACAGAAAATATTATTTCAGTATTTTAAGCTGAGATTTCATTAAGAAATATATTTTTATATAGATTAAAAATATGTTCATTCATATTTGTAGGAAATGAAGTAATATATATTGGAAATTAATTATGTTTTTAAGATTAATAGAATTTTTTTTTAATTTCTAAATACTGTTTGTTAAGAAGTTACAAATTAATTCCTAAGCATAGGAAAACAGCAAAAAATGATTTGGATATTTTTTTTCTCATTTATATTATCAATAGCAATTTTGTAATGGCACAATTGTAAATAACTGCAGTTAAATTTTATCAAATGATTAATAGATATGATAAGATAAAATGTGTGATATGAAAGTAATAAATATGTCTTACCTTCAATTATAAATTCTTTATCTGGTTTGTATTCTACTTTAAAATCGAATAGAATTAACTTCTGATTATTATGATTATAATCAGAAGTTAATTCTATTTCCATAGATTTGCCTAGACTTCTTCTAAAATAGCACAGGTAATTGGGAGTAATCCTTCTAAGTCAAATTAATTCAATCTTCATAAGGGAGAAGATATCACTGTATGTAAGAGAGCCCCATAAGGGCTCAACCCCTTCTCAACAGCAGTTTTGGACAGGTAGTCAACCCTTTCATTTTGATTGGCCCCAACATGAGATGAGAAAATGGATAGAGTGCCCAAAAGAAAGCCAGGCGAGAAGATCTAAAATGTCCATGTTTGTTTTGTCTCCTATTGCAGTCCAGTTAGGTGTTATATTGAAAAATTAAATTTTTTTATAAATAAATATTTAATATCCTTATTGAATCAAAATGGATAAAAGTCATTCTCAAGTGCTTAAATTTATAAAATCTTTATGAAATCTTCTCAAATTTTGGATTCAAAGTGCAATTCTGTAATTTAATATTTTTTTACTGCAGTGATAATTAGCAAGATTTTGAAAAATATAGTTACTGATTTTAAAAAACAAATTAGAGAGCTTATTATGTAAAATAAGCTCCCTATTTGTTTTTGAAAATCAATACCTATATATATATATATATATATATATATATATATATATATATATATATATATATATATATATATATATATGCACATTAATCATTAATAAAGGTTATAAGAGAAAACTTTGATAAGAATTTAAATATGTTCTATTCTTACTTAGATGTAATACCAAGGTTATATTCTATTGCTCAAAACTTTAAATAAAGTTAAAAGAAAAATAGCAGCGTATGTGTGTGTGTTGTGCTTTTTTCTCCATTTCTGTGTAACCAGTTGTATTCACATGTTTAAAAAGAAAATTTGGAAAACTCTCAAAATATCCATGGAATTTTCATGCATAGTGGGCCATATTTATTAGTTGCAGTGAAAACCCAGGTAACTGTAGCATTTATTCCAATAGATATGATGCATTGAGCAGAAATGTAATATTTATATCCCATTGTTAATAGTGAGTATTTGAGTCTGGAATATATTATTTTTTATAACATGGTCATACCAGTAAACCACAGACCAGTAGTATAACATCATATAGTACACATTTAAAAAAGAGAAAGGTTGTAAAACATTTGTCTTTTAGAAAGATATATCATAAATGGGAACTGTATTTATTTGGCACATAAGGAAACCCAGTAAACTCTCATGCATCCATCATGAAAGGCATTCATTTAGAAAGTAGAAGTGTGGACCTCTTATTGGCCACAATGAGCCCATCTTATCAACAATTGGACATTACATCGTTAATTGTCTAGCAGCTTCAAACTTTTGTCTCTTATTTATTGCATAAAATTTTCTCGAATAATGAAGCTTATTCATTTGTTGTAAGAGAAAAAGCCTGCAAAGCTCAGTATCTACCCTAACAAATATGCATGTTGAAAGCAAATAAGCAGCACCCATTTTCTATTGTACAAACTGGCTATTATCGAACCTAAGATATTTCTCTCTGAAAAATGGTAACATTCACCTTGCTGAGTCTAAAACAGCAGTTTGGTAGTGTATAATGGGTTATTTAACAATTCAATAATGATATAAGTCATTTGAATATTTCCCCAGTTGTATATTATGGAGAATTTTTTTCAAAGATAATTAATCTATGTATTGAAAGCCTAAAAAATTCCAAGCACTTGTCCCTTCAGATATGCTTATAAAAATCAAGAATATCCCATCACACATCATTAATATATATATATATATATATATATATATATATATATATATATATATAAGTGTAGGTTGTCCATTACACAGTATAAAGGCCATTTTAAAGTATATGAACATTTGCAAAGATTAATTTTCCATTAAAAAGACTTCCTGGATTTAGGCTGTGTATTTATGTATCAAAAGGAGAAAACCTGAAAAAACTAAATATTCTAATTCATGCTGAAGGAAAGAATGCAGTATCTATTTCTTTTTAACTGGCCACTGTTAAATCTGGAATTTTTTCACTCTGAAAAAAAAGTCTCACCCTGGTTAGTTTGTACTTATGGCAATTTTATATCATATATTAAATAACTTAATTGGTATCATATATTAATACCTAAAAGCTGTAGTTGAAGCATTCAAATAATTTATTCTTCTGAGAGAATTTTTATAGGTAATAAATACAAATGTATTGCAAGGAAGGAAATTCTAACATACCAAGAAACCATTCGGATAAATTTGCATGCAGAAGCAGTCATATGTTGCCTGCTCCTTATTGTTCAATTTTGACAGAGATCAAACCTGGTTCTAAATTTTAAAAAGTGCAAAGTAATGATAAACCTAGACGTAGACAGTGATTGATAATCAAGCATCTATGTGTAACCGTTAAATGAAATATATAGATTTGTGTGTTCTAATATTGTATAAGTTATGCAATTATAGAGAACTTTACTTCTTAATATAAATAAAATGAAAAAAAGTTTTTGATTTATGTACTTTTAATTACATTTCTTATAACTTGCAGTTTTTGCCATTACAAGTGAGAAATATAATTTGGAATATGGCATAAAACTTGATATTTCATGTCTAATCAAAGTAAATTATATTTAGATTTTTTATAAAATATTGAATTTTATTATGAAAAGGAAATTTATATCAATGTAAATTATGTTTCATTATTGCTCTGTAGGATGAAGCTTCTTGTCAACAATATATCAGGAAACAAGCCTTAAGAGAAAGTCATGGTTTTGATATTGCTTTAGGACCTGGTAAAGAATTTATTTATATAAATAATATGATATTACAGATCATTGTCATCTACTCTTTTCAACTTGTTTAGTTTCTTCTATGTTCTAAATTTTCTATGTTTAGAAATTCCTTTAAAATTTTTTTTTCTTTTTAGCACTATGATCTAAGTTTATTTTGCTCTTTACTCATGATAAATTCATATTCTATATAGTTTTAGGTTTTGCTATTTAGATCATCTGTAATAATCAAATGCAAATTTTTTTAAAAATTATGTTTAAACGTGCAATGATTCAATAAACTTGTATTATGTCATGAATAATTATGTTTTGTCCCACATTTTCTATTTTTACATTTTTTGAAAAGACATTTAGCAACTAGTTATGATGGAGAGAGAAATAGATCATCAAATTCTCTAATTTCTTTACACCTTCCAAGTAATAATATTTTGTGTCTCAAGTATTCATTGAAGTATCATTATCAGCGAATTTAAAATCAAAATGAAGCTGATTTAAGCCAAACAGTTTTCTACTTTTAAGATTTAATTTTATTGTATTATTAAATATGTAAGAGGTTGACATTTGACAGCTCGCAAAGATTATTTTGCTACTCTTTTTTAATTAAAAATCTATCATTGCTTGTTATTTTAAACTTTATTTTTATAATAGAGTTTGATCATACTTTAGCATTAAAGGTAATTTTTAAAAGACAAGGATTACTTTAAATATTTAATAGACAAAAAAATAAATAAATAACAAGCAAACAGTGTTTTATGTAATTATAGGAGTGTAACTGTTTTCCAAAATATTATGCATATTGTTTTTTCCTAAAAGATATTTATATCAATATATATAAAATATAAGAGTGAAATTCACTTTTTTAAAATCACAATGCAGATTAAAATATTTATGTTTAGCATTTTTAAAACTAATCGGTCTTAATGCTTGGTTTGATTAAATAAATGTTAATATAAGAACCTCTATATTTTTTACAATGATTGAGATCAAAAGATGTATATATGAAAATATTTTTGATGTATGAAAAACATTAATTTCAAAAATATATTTAAAAATATAATGCTATAGGCAAATAGAGAATAATTTAAATAAATATAATCTAAAACAAAATTTTTAATTATATGTATTTAATTACATTATGTGAAATATGAAATAAAAATTTGCTGATTTATTTTCTAGCATATAGGCATATATCTATATTACAATTATTGTTCATGGGCAATAAGCATTTGATCTAGATTCAACTCATTTCAATTATGAAGTTACATATTTAGGGTTAATCTTTCTTTTGATACTACATACAAGGAAAAATAATGAAAAAACCTTACAGAAAACAATGACTTCTATGTGGTATAGAGTAGGATTAAATTATATGCTTTTTTTCTGCATTGCATTGTTGTTCATGGTCTAATGGGTGTGTGTGAATTCAATGTACATTATTGTAAGTGTGTTTTGCATGAGTTACTATAGTTACATGTCTATTGATGGTGCAATTCTAATTATTGTCAGGGGTATATTATTATTATATTTAACATAGGCATGTCAAAGGTCAACAAAATGCATGCCAAAACATCTTCTGTGAGATTGAATCATGGAAGATAAACTAAACTCACTGAGGTAAGACTGGTGGAATGTAAGGAAGATTGTGATCAGCAGAAGGGAAACTATGGCAAATAAAAGTGATTGATGAGCTGAATGAACATCTCATAATGTAGTTTGAACTTATATAGTTATAAGGGAATCACATAAACGAAATATTTCAAAACCACTTGTGATAAATGTAAGCACTAAGTAAAACGGTGCAAGGTCTTAAAATCAGGATTTCAAATCAAGGGAAACATGTCTTGAACCCAGTATTCTATTACAACCCACCAAGGACAGGCTTATATGTTGTAAATATTCGTTGAAATTTACAACTCAGATATCTTCTTCCTTAATTGAAACATGAGGGGAGGTTGTTCTGTAATTTTTTTTTTATCTCATCTGATATGGTGTAGGTATTTTTGTCAGTTTACATGGACAGATCATTAGCAGTGACTATGTTTCTCTTGTGACTAACCAGCTACATCCTATAGCATAGATATTGTTTTTATCTGGAAGTTGTACCTATCAAAATGATAATTACTTAACTCACACCATAGTGGAAATGTTCAATCATGGTTTTGAGAAGATGAGGACTCGGTACTTCCTCAAACTTAAACATTATTAACATTATCAGACATAAACATCATATATCCCTTGTGTTTTAATGGAAAAAATGAGATCTTATAATTCTTTTCCTGTGTCTATTCAGGAATCATAGCAGTTTCTGAGTTAGTAATATGTAAAAATTCTCACTTCCATCCAAAACTTATATGTGACCATTTCAAGAAACTTTAAAATACTTAATACCCAAGTAATTTTAAAATACTTCTTTTGTATGGGTTTTCCATAATTTTGGCAACTATTATGTAAAATATATATAGATTGATGTACTTTGTTGATGTAATATTGGAATATTTATTTGCAATTCTTTTACATTTAATAAAAATGTATTAAACTTTAAACAGATTTAATTTATTAAATAGCAATACTTTTAATCAAATTGAAAAAATTAAGAAAATATTCTTTAATTCATATATACTCACTTCCAAAAGTTAAGCTTGGAGAGGAAAATGCTAATTTCCATAAGCCAATCAGAATTAAAGAGGATGCAAATCGCTGCAAAGGTAAATGGAAATATGCAAATATGTTAAGTAACAGCCGCTTTCATGTCAAGCAGTATGCAAAAAGCTTAGTCTTATAAAATACCAGCTTTACAAAGGGTTACAAAAGTTGATTGTAAGTGCTGATAGAGAAGGTGTTTAAAACTTTCACACTATTTGTTTTTAAGACACATGCTTCTATGACATCCAGAAGATGAATGGAAGATTCTGAGCACTGGCATGCTATGAGGCACATTGAAACAGAACAGTCGCTCTTAGATGTTGCTCTTTTCTTCAGCATTCATCATTCTGTAATTTCACGTTTATGGAAACAATTCAAAACCTCATAGACAGTTGTCCGAAGGCCTGTTGTCGGTTGCTCAAGGGTTACAAACCTCATGGAAGATCGATATATTATGATTTTAGCCAAGTGGAATCATAGAGCAACTTCCACACATGTGGCATCTATGGTTACAGTGTCCATTGGTAAGGTGATATCTGCAGCTACTGCACGCCAAAGATTACATATGACTGGACTGTACAACCGGGTACCTTGAGTTTATGTTTGTCTATCCGTCCAGTCAAGAGGAGCACGATTAAAGAGGTGCCTGGAAGATGTCAATTGAACTGTCTGACTGGGGCAATATCATGTTTACTAATGAGTCAAGATTTGCTCTGGATCCAGATGGCAAGCCTATAAGGATATGGTGCGAACAAGGAACAAGCAATCAGCCCCAAAACATCACTGAATATCACATATTCCGAGGTGGAAGCATAATGGTGTGGTCATGGATTTCATTGAGATACTGCATTGACCTGCACATCTTTAAACGGGGTTCTGTGATGGTTGTCTGGTATCAAGATGAAATCCTAGAACCCATAGTGAGATTGTATGCTGAAGCAGTTGGTGCTACTTTTGTTTTACCGAACGATAACGATGAGAATGGCTATTGCTTAATTTTGCGGTGGTTGACCACCTAGTTGAAAACATGGTCACAAGGTGTAAACTTTGTATACAGATAAGGTGGATCACAAACTCTATTAATGTCCTTTTTTTGGTTTTATGTTGTTTATTTTCACTTTATAAATAATTCTGCTTAAATCTCTAGTATGTCATTATCTAATAACTGACAAAAATTTAATGTTGTTTTCATTTCTGTATATAATTGATTTTATTTTATGCATAAATATATATGCTACATTCCTGCTGAATTTTGTGTCAATCAAAGCAGTAACTGTTGATTTTTTTGCATGTTACATCTTTGTGCTTAACTTTGGAAAGTGAGTGTTGAATTAAGCATCTCAAAGATAAAATTAACATGGAACAGTAGAATCCATTGATTGTTTTATAAATTATGAAATGTGTGCTTGTGCACATGCATACACTAAACTATAATTAAAAATAAATATGTTAAATTCATTGTTATCAACGTTTATTCTATTGATTCATTTTTTATATTAAAGCATAATTAATTTTGCAATTGTTGGTAATAATTCAAAACATTTTATCTTCTATTAATGTATTTTATATAGGTCAGCGGCAAGCCCCACCTCTTAATATTGTCAGCATGCCTGGCTATGATAAATTAACATCAAAGGAAAGAGATGTAAGTAAATATTTATTTTGCTAGAAAAAAAAGAAAAAATCACATTTATATTTAGGCATTTACTTTTAATATACTAACTTATTTTATTTGTTATTTGTTTTACTGTTTTCTAAAAATGTTATTTTTATAATCTTTTTTAAGTGCTTGATGTGCAGCCTTTCTTCATATGTTACTTTGAGGCAATAAAAAATAAATGTTTTTTTTACATTGATCAAATACTTGTAATTTTTTATTTTTATGAAGACTTAGTCCTTTTATAAAAATATTTGAATATTTTTTTCTAAATATTTTTAAAAATCATTCAAATTTGGACTAAATAATATGTACACATCATATACTCTACTGTAATTCATAACACAAATGTGTTTTGAACATTTTTGGTTCAAGATAAAGCATGAGTAATTATACTTTTAAATGAATACTTATTATCCCTAAATAACGTTAAGGAAAATTTTTGCAGCTTGCTTATATTGATTATTTATTTCTTGGTATTATTATCTTTATAATATTCATTTAATATCAAGTTTTATTATTCAATTTTTTTTATAAATATTTCAAGTTAATATAACTTTTATACATATACCAAGCAACTATCACTATTGTTAAATGGCAACTTTTAAACAGGCATAAGATTATTTGCTTATATAAAAAATAAAATCATACTATGCTAATTTTTGCTTTATATTCTGCCCTCCCTACAGTTATTAATCTATAATTCCATAAAACGTTATTTTCTTACCCTATTTTTCTTATCTTATCCTACTTTTTATATTTATAAATTTAGTGAGCATAACTTTGCTTTTTCTCTTTATTTCACAGAAGACAGAACTGTTTATTCTTAGTAAATTAAGTAATTTTTAAAAAAAGGAAAGAAAATTACTTTTTGAATGCTAACTCTTTACCATTAATCTGCTGTATAAAACTTCTAATTAATGAATATGATTGATGGTGAATGAATTATAAGCCATTTTCCATTTTAATTACTTGAAAATGTATTCACTGCTTCTATCTAAAATTTAAAAAAAAGTATTAAAATAATCAAATAAAACTTGACAAAAATGTAAATTTTTTTATCTGTTAAAAAATCATAGAAAATAATGTAATTGAGAAATAGTATATTGCAATACTTTAAGCTTCTCCTTACTTGCTTTGTTTAATTGGTGTATTAAAAATTGCGTGTGCAAAGTAAAGCAAATTAGATCATTCTTTATAAATACTTAAATATTTTAAAGTTTTTCTCAATGATCATTTGTAAACAAAATGTTTAAAGTATTTTTTGTCACAGTTTTTAACTATTGAAATAGAAAATTTAAAATACATTTGGTATCACTAGAGTGGGAAAAGGAGAAAATATATTGAATTATTAAATCATAGTCTAGAAATTTCCCAAAAATCAGGATAATATTTGTTAAATTAATGCAAAATAATATGAGATCAAAAATTAATTGCATAGTAGATTTCTTGGCATTAAGTAAATAGTTTTAGAAATCAATTTTTTGAGATTGAATGTATTAAAATATTTCAACTCCATAATCTGTGTGCATTAAGTTTCCCCAACATTAGACCATGATGAACCATAAAAGGAAACACTAGTAGAGTAATTTCAATGTAGAACTTAATGGCTTGAAAATAATCCAACTGCAGAAGCCTGTTACAGGGAGCTTTTAGTTATCCAAATGAATTTTTTTCTGAGAAAACTTACTTATAAATCAGTCAAATATCATAAGCATATAAAATCAGATATCTTAAGTAACCATTACAACAAATACTACCAAGGCAAAATTAATTTTCCATTGCTTGAATCTGCTGCAATCTTTTACTCTGAAAGATGGGTTTTTTATAATGATGTCATGTTACTAATAATAAAGTATCCATTTAAATTATATGCTCATACTTTTTATTAATTTAAATTTTTTTATTTTCAGCAGTAAAATATTTAGTTGTACTTGAAAATGAGGGTCGGAATCTTTTAAAATTTTCTTCTATTATAAGTTATTGAAAATAATATATATTTTATATTTAAGTTATTATGTTAATAGGTCCATTATCAAAGTTTAGATGAAACATAAACATTTTTATTGGTATGTCAGAATTATACTTTATTTATAATTTAATATGAAAAGTAAACTAATTCAAATTATAAGATATATAAATTGTTTCTTTCATTTAATGATGCTAAAATTGTTGTTGTTTGATAGTGTAGTTTGTTCAGTAATATAATTTATGTAATTCATAATGTATTAAATAAATTTAAAAAAGATATTTATTAAAATATCTTTGAATCAAGTCTTAATTACAAATTATTTTAAGATGATTTCATTTATCTTCCAGTAATTAAATACAGAGCACATATATAGCCCCTGGAAATTTGAAATTCAATTTTTTCTCTTGTGTTTGAAAACTGCTGGAATTTTGAGTTACTCATAAAAAAATTGTAAATAATATTTAAAAAAATTTCATTTTTAGACATGAATTCTTTTTAATTTTTATTTATTTTTATGAAGTTTCTATCATAATCAGTTGAAAACTTTAAACATAAGCTTTTGTTGTTCCCACTAAATAAGTAAAACTTAAAGCAAAAGATGAACTTTTTTAATAGTAAGTCTTTCTTAATGTTTATAACAAATTAATAGAGAAGTATAATACTCTGTATTTTGCCTAGGGATTTGAAATGTAATTAGTAACAAATCAAAATTTAAATTTTATTGCTATCCTATATTAGTACTGCTGTTATCATTCATGTTATGTACATGCTCTATATTTAATTTTTACTTAATATAATGCTAAAACATTGATAAAAATATTTTTAAATATTTTAATTTCTTATATATTAATTTTTAACTAGTTTATATAGATTGCATTTTGTTTGAGCCTAATTAATAGAAAATGTTTTCCAGCTGTGTTCCAGTATAAGATTAATGCCGTCATCATACTTGCAGTACAAATCAACTTTATTGAACGAGTATCGAAAACTTGGAAGCTTACGACTTGCTAATGCTAGAAGTGTTATTAAAATCGATGTGAATAAAACTCGCAAGATATATGATCTTCTACTTGAAGAAGGTTTAATAACTAAGCATTAATCTTATTGTAGGTTATAAATTTATAGCCAAATCATTTGCTTTTACTCATACTTATTTATTACTCATTTGTGGATTTGTTAAAGTAATAAAATTGTATTCATAATTTGTTTTTCCTTTTTGTGTTCAACTAATAAAATGTTAGCCCAAGAGAATAATTTTAATTTCTAAATAAAATCCTATTAAGGAAGTGAAATATTGATTATACATAATTAAAAGTATATATGCTTGTAAAGTTAAAATGTTTCCATTTTAATTATTTATATGTGGTGGCGTGTAAAATGTTGATAAGGAAAATTAAATATTCACCTACAGCAATTTTGTATACAGTTTTCTAACATGTGAGTGAGGACAAATGTTTCCATTATGAGTCATATAATACAGTGGATTGTAAGTTAACCGAACATAATCTGTTACAAGACTATGTTCTGTATCCGAACTGTTTATTAACCAATCATCAATTTACCATAGATTTTTTTTTTTGTAAAATCGATTAATTCGTTCTGGATACAATAAAAATTAAATTTTAAATAGGATGTATTATTTCTTATTACCTTTAATAAAAAAATAATTCCTACATATAGTCTTACATATAAATCTGTCCTTTTCATTTTTTGTTTATGGGACATTAAAGAATATGTCCTATGTTTTCTGCTTTTCTCTCTTTTTTAAGACTTTCCAGAAATAATTAATAGCATTGTTTTTCTAAAGATTCTTAACCTTACTCATCAACTTTGTTTAGATGCCATTATAAAACCATTGTTGACATCCTCCCATTTTTACAATAAATGAACGAGGGGGGGGCGTGCTCAAAATGTAGTCAGTTTTGCTTTTGAATCAATCGAAAACTGAAACTGACTTTTCTTTGGTTGTAAATATTCTATTGGAAAATTTCTTTTCTAGTATATAACTTTGAAGTTTAATATGCAAGCAACATAATTTAAGAGAGATGAAAAATGTTTGTCTATTGGATTTGGCAACCCTCTACATCGTGATCTGAGAGCCAAGAAATGTTTATTAGAATTCTTATTTGTTCATTATCAGAATATGTGTTTTTGTTGTCTGAACAGAAAAATCTTCCGTGTAAGTGTTCGTAGTCTGAACTGCTCGTTAATCAATCAACCACTGTACATCAAATTTGTATTAATGATATTTATTTTAACATGACACAATTAGTGTTCATCACAGCTGTTGTAATGTATTTATGTATCCATCTTTTGTTTTCAGTAGTGGTTAGATAAACACTTAATTTTCTTCATGAATTTTCACAGTAAAAAATCATTTGGGTGAAATTACATTATTTCAGTAGATATCGCAATATTTTTTTTCATTGTATTTCTAGTTGGCATGAATTATTTACCATAAAAAATGTCCTTTATTAAAGTTTTTACAAAAAAAAAAGTGACAGAAATGTGATGATACGCCAAAAAACCTTTTAAAAATTGAAATCAATATTTGTCTGAAATCATTGTTCTTGCACATTTTCTGCAAAGAACAGCTTATTTGTTTTTCAGTTTGAAATTTCTCAAAAAGTGTTTATTTTTAGAGATGTGTTACAGTGTGTAAGTTTTAAGCATCTTAATTGGAACATTAAATTTGTCAACTTTGCTTAAAATGTGAAAATCAATTTCTCAGATTTACTTTTTGTGAACTCATCTTTCACACATTAGTTTCTCATAGAAAGATCTTCTTTAATTTTAAATATGGCTTGAAATCATAATTCAAATTGATCTTGCTTGACTTACATAGATTGCCACAATGGGAGGATTCTTTAATTTTATTTAAAAGTTGAAATTTGAGGAATAAGAACACCATCTACAACTTGTGTGATTTTCATACTTATAAATTCCTACTGATAAGAGGAGAAAAAGAATCACACAGTTCTTAAACTGAAAATTAGTTCAGTATTTGGAAATTCATATGTAATGGATTCTTCAAGGTCTAAAAATTATTTTTCTATGAATTTTATTAAAAATCAAAACAGAAATTGACTTAGTTTCTTCCCAACTCTCTGTACATTTTATAAGATTATAAATAACCTAATTGGAGATGGATATTCATTCATTTGTGAATATGGCTGACAGACCTCAGTATTTTCATTAGATGATATTTTTCTAAGTTTATTTTTATTGTATACTTAATTTAAATTTTTTCTTTATATAATGTTTTTTATATCAATTAATAGAATGAATTTACTGAATGCTGTTCCTAAATTTGTCCATCTAATGATTTTTATTTCTCTCTCTCTCTCTCTTAAAAGCTGTGAAATAATATTTTGAATAAATAAAATTCTAAGTTCTTTATTCAAAATAATTTATGCATGTTATTTAATACAAGTACTTCTCTGAATAAATAAAAATTTTATACAATCCAATAAGTTTTATTTATTTTTTATTGTCACTTATTTTTATTTATTTTTTTCAACTTTATTAGTATAAAAATAATATCTGAGATATAAGATATTTTGTTCATTATTTTAAAAATTAACTTATGCATATTATTGAGTGTGATTACCTGTTGTGGTCTGCTATCATGTCTTCAGCTTTCATTGCAGCTCTGAAACCCATATAAAGTGGAAACTCATAATTTAAATCAAGTCAGTGTTTTTTTCTCTTAGCTCCTGAATTAGGCTTAATTTCAAAATATTTTTAATTACATCTTTTTCATACTATTTTTTCATTAGAATCTTTTAAATCTTTTTTTTATATTATTATTTCTATGGCATATTATGAACAGTACAACAAAAAATAAGAATGATGATCAAAGAACACAGAATACAACAAACAAAAACAATGTCCATTAATCTAACATGTCTCTTACCTCACAGTAACGTGCTTTAGGTCTTTAAATTCTTTGTGCATAATTTCAGAGCTTCAAATTTCTTCACTGGAATTACAAAATAGAAAAAAAGCAGTTCTATTCTTACAGCTTTGCATACTTTTATTAAACACAAAAGAATCGGCATTTAATTTTCACAAATATAAATATAAAACTTTTTCTGAATATAATTTTAACAAGTTGTATAAAATCTTTTAGATTAAATTGAAAGTCATTGTCTGTAAAATTTTTTGTGTAGATAAATGTTCAAAATTAAGAAATCCAAAATTATCTCTTAATTATATATCCTCACAAAAAAAGAAAAAAAATCACAATTTATGTTAAGAAATGATGTAAAATAATCAGATATGCAATTACCCTTATCATTCTAGTGACCAAATGAGGAAGGAAATTTTAAAATATAATGTCCATTGCCTTATACTTCTTTCTTTAAGGTTTGATCCAGTTTCTAAGTAATGACCATGACCGTACTTACATATCTTGTTGCGTTAGTCAGTGAATTAACTATTATATATACAGATATTTTATCTTGCTGAGCTTATTATTCTCTGAAGTGATTAAACCAAAAAAGTGCCATAGTAAAATTTTTGTATATGCATGCTAAGAACCTTTATTTACAGGCTGTATAGTATATACCAGCAAAGTCCCCTGCACCTAACCCAAGAAGGGTTCTATCAGTTTAGATAGGACTTGCTGGGAGGAAGAAAAGAAAGTGTCACTGCAGGGCACCCAGCCGCTGCAACGGAGCCAAGCTCCAAAATGCAACAACTTTCACACGCTAGTGGAGGGTACCCATCAGCTGTCTCTAGCTGACCCCATTGGACTAGTTTATTTTGTGAGCAAAAAAAATAATAAAATAAAAATAATAAATAACATTACTAGACAGTACAAGTACAAGGTGAGTAATTGTGTGTGAGTTTGCACTATTGGTAAGATCAAGTTGGGACACAGACAAAATTTACAGGCAATCATTAGAACAAAACAAACAGAACAACAATTAAAGGGTATGTGACAGATTATGGGTACAAACAAATGAGAATAGCAAGGAGGGACATTAGACATGTTTACGGGCCGTGGAAGCCTAGTGGTTAGGATATCCATCTTCTATCCGGAAGGGTGAGGTTCGATTCCCAATGCCGCCGAAGACCCACCGAGTACATGCGATATACGTGCTCGTTAAATCTGTGGAATCAAAAGTCCTGTGGTCGGTCGTTGAGCAGTTTTCATGAGTGTAATGGTCTGGAGAAAATCTCCTCTCTCCAGATCAGTGTCAAAATTAAGGGAGTGGATCCTCTGATGGTACCATCTATCGTAGGAATTTAGAGCAAAGTCGTACTTTCATCTTCGTGGTGCTCTGGTTGAATGAAAGACGCACCCTACTGACTTAAATTCGCATAGCGAGCTTGGCTTATCAACAACCTTTGTTTACAAATTCTGCATGCATATCCGAATTGTTATATGGAATGCTAGTGCAGACTTATAAAACTTATATGTAAGGGTTGACGAAACAGTTGATACTCATGCAAAAAAGTTTTTCTGATACTGATGATTAATTTATATGTGTGGAAAGAGATAATTGAAAAAATCATCAAGTATTTCCCAAACTCTCTTAGCATTTAAAAATCATAGATGGTTACATGAAATTGCACTAAAAAAGTTTAATTTTTAGTGCATTTAGAAGCAGCGTTTATCATTATAATCCTGAAAATATAATTGGAATTACTAGACTAAGAGAATAAGTCCCTGGCAAACATGTATTTGTTGTCAGGATTTCGGGTAGTTCCTCATATAAGTTTCAACTATTAAAAATGTATCATGAATAGCTATTTAAATAGTTGATAATAGCATTTTTACTCATACTGAATGTTAACATGCAAAAATTTGTGGCTAAACTGAGGATTACGGACAGGCGAAATCTCGCCGAAGTCTTATTCGCGAAGTGCGAAAAGTCGCCAAATCTAGATTTTTCTTACATCGCCAAATTTATTCTCCGTGTCCAAATTAAATCTCCGTGATTCAATTGAAATTGAATCACGGAGAACGTGAATCACGTGAACATTGAATCACGGCAAATTGAAAATTGGAATTTTGCCATTTTCAATTTGCAAGCCATTGCATGAGTAACTCGCTGCGTTCTGTTAAATCAATCGCGCCTTGAAATGGAGACTATGAATTTGCGAGAAATACATCGTTTATGTGATAAAGGTGAAAAAGAAGTGATTATGTGGTGTATGAATGTTGGATTAATTTCTAAAAATTATTTATGTTGCAAATGTGGTGCGGAAATGAAACTTGTTGATAAAATAAAGATCAAGATCCACAAAATGAGACGGAATACAAAGGAAACTGAAGGTAAGATTTAATTATAATTATTTTTTGGTTTCTGGCTTAATTGGTTAAATTTGAAACTATAATTTTTAAGGAATAGTTTTAATTTTTAAGAATTTTAAGGAATTGTTTAAAATTAAACTATAATTTTCGAATATATTAAAATGTAATTTTTAGTGTAAATTTTTGACGTAATGTATAAAATTGTTAAACGAAATATGAAAATTTTCACTTTTATGTCCTATTGATTTGTATCATTCTATTTAAAATCACAGGTTTTAAAAAAAATAATTAATTTTGAATTCATTAAAACATTTTACAGTAGGTAGCGCTACACTGATGTTTTTTTTAAGGTGGGCGCCATTGCTCGGTATATTTAAAATTCGAGTTTAAACAAAAAGTGAAATTTTTTAATGTTCGAAATTTAGCTTTACTGCCCGGTTGGCACTGCAGTAGGTAGCGCTACACAATGTTTTTTTTAAGGTGGGCGCCATTGCTCGGTATATTTAAAATTCGTGTTTAAACAAAAAGTGAAATTTTTTAACGTTCGAAATTTAGTTTTACTGCCCGGTTGGCACTGCAGTAGGTAGCGCTACACTGATGTTTTTTTTAAGGTGGGCGCCATTGCTCGGTATATTTAAAATTCGAGTTTAAACAAAAAGTGAAATTTTTTAACGTTCGAAATTTAGTTTTACTGCCCGGTTGGCACTGCACTAGGTAGCGCTACACTGATGTTTTTTTTAAGGTGGGCGCCATTGCTCGGTATATTTAAAATTCGAGTTTAAACAAAAAATGAAATTTTTTAACGTTCGAAATTTAGTTTTACTGCCCGGTTGGCACTGCAGTAGGTAGCGCTACACTGATGTTTTTTTAAGGTGGGCGCCATTGCTCGGTATATTTAAAATTCGAGTTTAAACAAAAAGTGAAATTTTTTAACGTTCGAAATTTAGTTTTACTGCCCGGTTGGCACTGCAGTAGGTAGCGCTACACTGATGTTTTTTTAAGGTGGGCGCCATTGCTCGGTATATTTAAAATCAAGTGATAAAAATTTCATTTCTATTTATTCGAATTTTAAAACTTCTACAGTATTTAATTGTAATGAAATATTCAACTTTTTAATATTTGGAATTCGAAAAAACGCGTGATTTCAAAGCTGAAGTTCGAACGCGATCGTTATTGGTTGAAATGTATCGCGCGTAGTGACGCAATTTAGGTTGGCGACAGAGCTGTAGAGCGCTTGGTGCCAAAATTTGAAATCGCGCCAATCCCGTACCCATCTGGTAACTTTTACCCATTTTAATTATTAACTTTTTAATATTTTTGTTACTTTATTCACATTCCCTTCAATTTCGATTCTGAAATATTTTTAAATAGAAACTTAATTCTTAATACGATTGCTGTTTTTATTTTCTGTTTTAAGACGATTACTATTCAATATACGTATATTTAAGACGATTACTATTCAAATTTACAGAAAGATTGGTAATTGAGCTTGATCGGGAAACACTCCCGCCGTTTTTTAGCCGCCATTTTTTTCCAATTTTGGTACAGTTTTTGGGTTGCCGATTCGGCCTACCCTTGGCAATATCCTGTACTGGGCGAAAAAAAAATCGCCAAACCTCGTCCGTATTACTCAGTTTTACCGCAGAATCTGCTTTCATATACCATTTTGGAACAAGTTCAGTATTCCCATACACTTGGCGACGCGGCGAAATTTTTTGTCGCTAAGTCGCCAAACTAGGTGCGCGTTTATAAACACGGGAAATTTCCCGAAGTTCGATCGAAAAATAAGCATTTCAGAAATTTTAAAAAGGGAAATAAATGTAAATATTGGACTTACTTGATATGAAGTTAAGCTGACATGTCGATTGGTATATTTATTTCGACATTTTATTCATTAGTCACCAGTCTCACATTTCAGTAAAAATAATTATCTAATTTTACAAAAAAAGCATGCAAAAATATTTTTCTAAATATATACACTTTATAAAATTTAAAAAAAGCATACAAAAACTTATTTTTCAAATACATACATTTTTTTAAATTTAAAAAAAAACATGAATAAAATATTTTTTAAATACAAACACTTTTTAAGTAAATAAAAATGAAACACGAATACAATAAAAAAAATACATGTAAGCAATATAATTTAAATAAAATAATAACAACTTCTCCAAATCCAATTTCCGTTAATTAATATTTGTGAATCCTAAATTAATTAATAATTTGGAATCCTGAGCAATAATCTATCATTATTATCTTTAATTTTTGCTAAAATAATTTGTTGATACATTTCAACAACATTTTGAGCATGAGACATTTTAAATTAAAACAATAAATAAGGTAATTAAAACATTAAAAAGTTGATAATAAATTAAGAAAACGAAATAAGGAAAAAAGAATATTTAACGATTTTAAATATATAAAATAAAATATATCATTTAATAAAAAAATATATATTAAAATTAAACCAAATAAAAGTAAATAATATAAAAGAAATAGTAAAAAAAATTTACGATAATTGGACACTGGCGACAACGAAACAGAAGAGCGAGAAATCCAGCGGGAATCAGTAAATGAAATTAAAATGACTAGCAATTAAAACGTAGAACAATTAGCAAAGAAAGTTCTGGAAAGTTCTCGAAGTGAAACTAAAAAAGCTATTGCCACTAAAAAAAAGCACATATATAACGTAAAAATTATTTATAACGTGAGAAAAACGGAATCTGGCAACAAAAAAATAAAAATAGTAACAAAAACTAAATTTGGCAACAATATAATAAAAACAAAAGCTGAAATCGGCAACACTACAACGTAAACAACGGTTACCAGATTTGGCGAGAAATCAGTGTATGGGGATACTGAACTTGTTCCGAAAAATTTTCTTTCGTGAAACCAATGAGGTAATTGAGGCATTTTATAAAAGTTATCTCGATTTACCTGTATATCATATGATCAACTGAATATCGACTGTTGACGATTAAGATCTAAATAAAAACATTGATCGAATTGATAAGACACTTATCATTGTTTTCTAGAAATGCTAATGTGAGAAAAATATTAATTTTGTTAGAATGTAATTAGGATTTCGAAATAAATTAATATTATATTAATTTATAATTTTATAGTTTGTATTCAACATTTGCTTTATTAAAAGTTATTTTTGCTATTATTACTCCTATTATTTTCAATACATTTGAAACAATTTTACCTGACATTGTTGAAGAAGATCTGAAAAACAATCTACGTATTTTACCGAATCCTCTAGAAATGAATCATGTTGACTTACATTCAGAAATTCTGTTGGAAATTATAAAATTTGTTTTCTGCATCGTTTGCAAATGGAATCAATGCATCACCAGGCGGCGCTTCTGCTCTTGGTACTTGTCATGTGACAAATTCCAAACGTAGATTTTTTACATTATATTGTGTGTATTTTTTTTTCTTTTTTTTTTCATATTTAATTTTGTAACTATACAATTTAATTTTATCCAGTAAATGGTTGGCAATATTTTTTAATTTTTACACACATTTAATAATAAAGAAACGTTAAATATTTATACTTTTTTCAAACTCTTCTACATTTAATAATCTGAATATTTTCCACAAATGAATGAAAAACGTAGTATTTTGACAAAGAATAAAATAATTATAATGGCAAGAGAAACTTGTAATCGAAATTATTTTATAAGAAACGATAGATGATAATAAAACAATTTTTATATCATTAAAACTGCCAATTTTTTTTTCTTTCCCTAAAATAACCACTTGAATTTAATCATCATTTTACTTTACCAACATTTAAAAAAATTAATTTCCCAGAAATGATTGTCATTGAAGACAAAATGGTGATAAATTGGAGACAAACGAATAAAATGGTGAAATAAATATCAGTCCAGAACTACTTGTAACTATCTATTAAGTTTGACATAAGTCACTATACTTACTTGTAACCTATGTCAAATTTAATAGAGTTTATGCAGCGGACGCATCTAACAAACAAAAAAAAATTGTCCAGCATACTTGACATGTGATTTTGAAGTCATATGAACTGAGTCAATTATTCATTTTAGATGCTATATTAAATCCTTGTATCGGACGTAACCAAACAACAGACCTACGAATATAGAATCAGTAATGAAAGATTATCAGTCTCGAATGCAACTATAACAATCTTACTGGAGTACTACAGCAGCATATCATTTTTACTGAATCTACAGTCATATTCACAGCAATTTAGAGTTTAGCACAAGAATACATTTTCATGAAAAACATTGAAATATTCACTGTTGACTGTATCACAATGGAATATCCAAAAGGCATATATTGCTTCATTTTTTTTTTTTTTTTTTTTTTTACTTTCAACAGCAAGAGTTGATAATGTCTAAGGTGCAAAGAAGAAGATGGACATTCAAATGGCATGATATGTTTTCAAAAATATTACGATAGGCGTAATATTATAATAGTACAGAAAATTGAGTATAAAGAGAAAAGAAGAGATTCTGAATTCTCCTTTTATCTCCATCGCCATACTGGTTTGAAGATTCCGACCAACACTGAATTCTAATTTTGCACATTTCCAGAGATATACTACTGATAGATTTACCAACCAGCGTTATAACTCTGAGGTTTAGCGGTCCGTTCTCAATGTCTTTATCTGTCATACATAAGCGATCTTTCATCAAGCAATATTTCTGATAAAATATACACATGCGCCTATTATATGGAATGTCCAAACTTCATTTTTTAATTCATCAATCTGCGTGGCATTTATTGAATGGGTTATTAATCAGATCTCTCGTCTTTTTAATTCGTCTAGTCATTGATTTCGAAATGCTGAATTCAGAATGCAACGCTTTCTGATCACTGGCTCAATTTTGTATAAGTATGTAACAAATGTTTTTTTGATTTATAACAAAAATTTTAATTTGTTTCATCGGAGCCAAAATCTGTTTCCTATAGTACTTTTTTTCTGCATTATATTCTGATTAAATCATATGATTTACATAAAATATTTAAAATTAAGTTCATATTTTTCAATAAATATTTACAAATTTTGACAATTATGCAAAACCGAAATGCAAATATTATATTTACCTCTTATATTAAGGAATGTAAGATTTCAGTAAAATGCAGGCTTATTGAATAAACAAGTTTTTAACATATACACGTGTTCGTTAAATCTGTGGAATCGCAAGTCCTATGGTCGGTCGTTGAGCAGCTACCATGGGTGTAATGGTCTGGAGAAAACTTCCTCCCCATTCAGATCAATGCCAAAATTAAGGGAGTGGATTCTCTGGTGGTGCCATCTATCGGAGGAGTTTAGAGCAAGGTCGAACTTTCATCTGCGTGATGTTTAAACGAAAAATGCACCCTACTGTCTTAAATTCGCATAGACGTCGGCATAGCGAGCTTGGCTTGTCCTAGTGTCATAGGTAACAACAACAATGACAGTTTTTAACAAGTAAATTATTAACATTTTGATTAAATGAATTAATTCTTGGCCCACATAAAATGAAATGTTTCTCATAATTTCTAATAAATTTCCTTCCAAAAAATTAATTTAAATTTTGTTAAAATGTATCATATCAATGATTAGATTATTACATACATTTTAACAAAATGAAGGAATGAATTGGATTATTGAATATATTCTCATATTTTTATATACATAGCATAGCATATGAAGAGCAAAGAGTTGATGTGCATTTTTGTTTTACAAAATGGATTTAAGTAAATTGTTGGAATGTATATGAAGAATTTAAACGATTTTTTTTCGAACCACTGTTTAATTCGTTCTTTTATAGCGTGACAATGAAACAGAATAAACAACTTTTTACACAACATTAATATTTAATGATTGTTCGCTTAATGCCAAGATCCAAGGCAACAGCTGTTATTTACATTTCTTGTTACACTTTGAACCAGACTCACATGTAAGTAATTCTAATATTTATAGTTTTCTACTCTTAATGATTACTGCAATTATAATTTATATTACTATTTATATACAACTGAACCTAATTAAAAATGATTGGATGGTAAAATGTAGTATGGATTGACCAAGTGGGGTGCTATATTAAGATATTTAATTAGTAGGTAAACTTGAATGGGAGAAATCGTAATTTAACAAGGTGAAGCTTCATTAGCACAATAAGCGAAAATATAAATAATTTACATATTTTAAACTTGTTGGTGCTAAAATTACAAATGTAATATTAATTCATAAAGTATTAAGGCGTTACAATTTTCCGAAATTGTGATAGTATATTTTTTATAATAATTTAGTTGTTAAATTTAAACAAAAACAGTTAAACTATTTACAAAATTTATGTCTTACAAATATATTTGTAAATGAGTCGGTGGTATAGATTAATTTCTCCAAAAAATTTATGCTAATATTAAACTTTCCGTGTGCTTTTAAGTGATTTGAGTTATTTTTACCAATCTTTAACGTTCAATTAATGATATAAAGGCATTTTAAACAATTTATTAGTTTTCAGTTTAGTTTCTAGATTGAAAAAGGATTTTCCATAATCACTTAATTTTTTTATGAATCTTATCACGATAAGTTTTAAGAAAAAAATTAAATGTAAGTATAATTTTTTAATCGAGTGGATTATTTTAGAAGAAAACAATAAAGTAAATGGTAAAATAAATAAGTAAATTATGTTAAGAACGAAAATATATACATAAAAGAAATTCGTTGACAATACTTTGTGATCATGTTATATTAGATGATAAAGATATTAAATATTAATCTGTTATTGATTTTTAGTAAAAATAAATGATAATGGATATATATAATCTGAGAGACATTTTATTATTAGGTGTCATGCATAGTACAACTAATTTAAATTTCGTTTCTGTAAATAATTTATTTTAGAAAATTTATTTTAATTACTGTGCCCAATTTTATTTTAATTGTTATATTTAATTTTCAATGTTTTATCTCAATTATTTATTTTACATTTCTCTAAATTTAACCACATATTAGATAGTTTTTTTAGCTGAAAAACATTTTGATGGATGAATTATTTTAATACATTTTACCATTAACTGTAATTATTATTTTATTATAATTAATTTGAGATTCAATTTTTCTTAAAAGAAAATCAATTTTTATTCAATTATCTTTTCATATTTTTTTATAAATTTATTTAGGCATTAAAATTAATCTTATTTAAATTAATTATCTATGTTTTACATTTCATTTCATTTATTTTAGTGATTTTTGAAGCAAATAATTTTAACATTAAATTTTTTGTTATTTTAATTTTAAATTAATTTATTCTTTGTTAAATACATCAATATATCTTGTTATATAGTTGCATTTTATTTAAATTAATTTTTTATTCCATTAAAAATTAAATATTCTTTCCTCAAAGTAATTTCTTACCATCAATAACAGTATTATATCCTTAAATAATAATATAAATATTGCATTTCTGATAATTACCTCTTAAAACTATTTAAATTTAGAATTCCGAAAATATTTTTTTAAAAATTCACTTTTAATTCACTTTAAAAAACTCACGTTTAAAAGCAATAGATTAACTACATTAGGCTTTCTAATTCTTTATAATTTTTGCAAAATGATAGAATCAAATCTATATTTACAATTTATTTACAAGAAAACAGTTATTTAAAACGCTATTTATACTAAATTTTTGCTTCATTTTATATGAATTACAAACCAAATAACCTGCTTCACTGAGTCACTTTCTAAAAATAATAGTAACTCATGCAAAATAGGGACATAGTGTTCAATTCTTCCAACAATGTCAATTTAGGAATATTTGTGCCATGGAGATTTCATTTACTATTTTTATTGTATACCAATCTCTACTTAACAATAAATGTTGTTCTCCGCTAAGAAAATGATTCGATTGAATAATAAAAATTACATAGTCACACACACACACAACTGATTAATAAGTTATTAATCAGTTGTGAGGATTAGTTTCAAAATTTAGTTAATTTAAGATAAAGTAAAATTAGCAAGATTAAATTCAAAGCAAATACAGAAAAAATACAGGTATATGTTACATTTGTCCATCAAGATTAAATGATATGCGATAAAAACATAGTAGAAATAAAAGGTGTAATAAATATTTCCTTAAATAAATCACACAGATATTTGAAATCGTTTTAAATTTTCTGTACTTTTATAAGCACATAAGAAGATAAATACTTTAAATTACATTAATTGTCAAATTATAAAAGAAAATAACTTATGCAGATGGAAAATATTTTTTTTTATTTCCAATGTCAGGGCAGAAGAATAACACAAATGAAACGCCTGAAAAATCACAAAATAGACTTGAGACGAAGACAGGACAGGTGCATACAGTGCATAAACGTGAACGAGGTGACCGGAGTCACTGCCCCAAAAGTTCTCTGGCTTGCCAATAAAGCGATGATTCAGCTGCCATGCAATGGTGTAGGTGGGCTATCAAGTTGCAGAGCGGATAGTCGGCTGAATTTAAGATGCCGATGCGAGGCAAGTCTTCAGTCAGAGAGTCGTGACCCATCAGGAGTCGAAACTGTCCACAACTTCATGGCGTGGACCATCAGGAATATTCAGAAGGTCGTCTTTCCACCGATTGCCTTTTTTTTGTAGTTTAGAAGCTTGAATTCATTTAAAAACTTCTGTGTTTTAGTTGTAACTTTATAGTGTGGTAGGAAATATCTGTGTGTCTTGGTGGGAGAAGTCCTGTGCCCTTCTTTGCGAAGAAGTCGGCCTGCTCGTTTCTACAGATACCACAGTGCCCAGGTACCCACTGAAACACAACACGTTTCTTTAGTGATGTCAAAATTTCCAAGAGTTCCTGGATGTGGAGTATTTCACAAGATAGGGGAGAGATTGAGCATATGGCCTGAATGCAAATGAAAAATATACTTTTAATGCAAACAAACACACACCTACACTGGTGTGTAAAAATTAAGGACAAAACGGTTTCTATAGTGCAGCGTCGCTCAGCAGTGTTCCAAATCGATAAAAATATTACCAGAACATCCTCCAGGTGTAAGAATATGTAAAAAGTAAAAAAAAAAAAATCCAAATGATTAAAAAGGAACTTTATTGAAAAATGAGCATGGAGCAGAATGACAGAGACGGCCGAAACATCCATGTGACAGCTCTCTAGCAAGAAACATCCAGCTTTTAGTAGGGGATATGTTCTCCCTTGACTGCTGTGCATTATTGACATCGTCTGTCCATACTGAGTATGATGTTGTTAATAAGTTGTTGAGGTACTGCTGCCCATTCTTCTTGTAGTGCCAATCACAGCTTCGGAATCTTTACTGGCGGTTGGTGACGTGCCGCCAAGCGTTTCCCTAGAAAGTCCCACATGTGTTCGATTGGATTTAGATCCAAAGACCTTACCGGCAAATCCATGCATTTAATATCCTCACTTTCCAACAGCTCTTCGACAGCCTCTGTACTATGAGGTGGAGCATTGTCTTCCATGAAGAGGAACTGGAGATCCATCTCTAAAAAGACGCTCATAAGGAAGGAGAATATCTTTAGAATAACGGGACCCGGAGACTGAACCTCCTTGGACGACATGAAGGTCAGTACGGGTACCAAGCATGATGCCTCCCCAAACGAGAACACCGCGACCTTGAAACCGGTCCTATTCGACGATGTTGGAGGGGCTATTGCGTGTTATCCGCTCTCTCCAGATGTGTATGCGCCCAGAATCGATAGTCAGACTAAATCTGCTCTCGTCCATAAAGAGTACTCGACCCCATTGCTGATCCGTCCAGTTCTGGTGTTCCCGGTACCACACAAAGTGCCTTCTTCGGTGGGCAGACGTTAATGGTACACAACGTATAGATGGTCGTGCGAATAGGCCACCATTGTGCAGCCTCCGGGCGACTGTAAACCGTGATATCGGTCATCCAGTCGTCTGTGGAAGAGTCTCGCGATTTCTCCAGTCGTCTCCCACGTGTTCCTTCTTGGCTGTAGAACCATATACTAGTCATTGACTGCCATGGTTGCTAGTGGAAGACCACTGCTGAGCCTTCGGACAGCTGTTTCTGTAGTTTGAAATGTTCTCCAGATTCGTGAAACGATGCTGTGAGTTATTCCAAACTCCACTGCCACACTTGTCACCCTTCGACCTTCCTCAATATTCCCTAATGATTCGACCTAGAGTAAGGTCATCTAGATATCGTCTACGATGATGCCTGTTCATTATTACACACTGATTAAGCAGATATACGTCGTTTAAGCTCACGTACGCCGTGCAATAGCTTTCACAGAAATGCTGAGCGCACATCGCCAGCCTGCTTTATACCCCTCCGACATTTCCCTTCGGATAAGATGTCTACGTCATGTTGCGTAATTTGAGTATGCCCTTGCTTACCTGACCATAGTCGATCTTCTGATTGGTCTTTCGGTCTCGATCTACCTGTTTGTTCCACTGTTATGTTAATTTTTCCATTTCGTCCTTAATTTTTGCACACCAGTGTATAATATATATATATATATATATATATATATATATATATATATATATATATATATATATATATATATATATATATATATATATATATATATATATATATATATATATATATATATCACTTAGCATCTTTGTAAAGTTGTAAAAATTTAATTATTATTTTATTATCATCAATACATGGAAAATAATTATACACTTATTAGTATACATATCTAATACTTTCTAAATACAAATAGGATAAATTACAATTTTACAAGGACAAACAATGTCAAATGCCAGAAAGGAAAAACATACGCAGACATACACTTAAATACACAACTCAATCTTTACACATATAATTATAATTTATATTTTAACATGCATTAGCTTGGATTAAGATATAACAGAGGTAGAGTTCCAAAGGTACTGACAACGGCAAAAAAAAAAGTTGTTGACACTGTATTCAGGTATTTTATGTTACCCAAATATCACTTCTGGTCCTCACTGTTCCGATGACTGAGTGTACCCCAAGTCGTCTAAGAAAAAATAAAGCATTAATTTTCATTAAAGATAAACAAACTAGAAACCAGTACTCTACAATTGAGTTTCAAACGAATTCCCTATACAAAAAAAAAAAATGATAATTTTCTATACTTCTTAGTTTCATTCATTTTGGCTTGATCAATTCTGTTTGCTATATCACATATAAAATGCATTCTGATTATAAAAAGAGCTTAATGATAGAAGAACTTAAAGAATATTGATGTTTTAAACAACCAACTAGTTGTAATTTTCTATTTTCTAAATATTCAAATATGCTATTTAGAATAAAGATATTTATCTTTTCACTATTTAAAACTTGCATTGTAGCATTTTCTAATATATTTACTAATTTAACAAGATTTGCGGACAGTGTTAGAAGACTACTATTAATTTGAACTTCAAAAAATACCTATCTAGAAGTATCCAAAATTTCAATGGAAACATTTTTTCAAAATTCACAACATATAAATTTTCCGGCCTTTTTAGCATCATATTCAGAAAACTGACCTACTACTATATCATTTGAATCAAATAAAATATAATTGTGATCAATGTAGCTGATGCCGAAAATAAGTGTGAATCATTTTTTATATAATCGCATCTATCTTTAACAATTTTTTAGCATTTTTTCAGTGTGATTGAAATCAATTCGGCACAGATGCCATATAATCCAGGATGCCAAATTCTAAGTTTGGTGATTTTTTTTTGGCGGATTTTCGTGTTTATCTGGCAACCTCTTTATCTTGTTTGCCTGCCGTCATACAGATGGTGACCTATAAGAATTATGTATAACGCCATCTTGGCAACATTTCTTCCTCGCCAAAAAATTCAGAATTTGGCATTCTGGATTATACGGCATCTGTGCCTCATAATTCTAATAAAGTCTGTATGAATTCTGATCCGTTTCTATTTGTATTTTCCAGAGACTTTATTGAAGAAAATATTCCAATAAAGCGGAATACTTGCAGAAAAACAAATGAATTATTATAATTATTATACTGACATGTCTCATAATTCCAAATAATTTCTAGAAATAAAATTAAGTGGATCAATAAACTAAAAGACACTTCTAGTTTTAAAAGCAGTGAGTAGGTATCAAAAAATACCAAACATCCAAAGAATCCTGATTTAATTTAGCTTTGTGTGTCATTAAGCAAGTTAAAAAT
>JAJQOW010000342.1:80000-129836 GCA_037975125.1 Latrodectus hesperus | reverse complement strand
GCATTAATTTTTTGTTACCATCTGAAGAATAATGCTGCCGAATCGCATCAAATGCTTGTAGAAGCATATGGTGGCAATGCTCTGAGCCGTACGCAGTGCTACAGGTGGTTTGAAAAGTTTCGAAATGATGATTTCGATGCGAGGAGCGAGGCAGACCAGCAAAAAAATTTGAAGATGCTGAATTGCAAACATTACTCGATGAAGATGATGGGCAAACGCAAGAACATCTTGCAGAAGAATTGAATGTTGACTAGAGCACTGTTTCCCGTCGTCTCAGAGCAATGGGCAAGATAACAAAAGTCGGTAGATGGGTACCACATGAGCTAATAGACTGTCATTAGGAAAACCGAAAATACATGTGCAAAATGTTGCTTGCCCGTGACAAACGCAAGTCATATCTCCATCGTATTGTGACTGGCGATGAAAAATGGATTTATTTTGAGAATCCCAAGCGTAATCGATCATATGTTGACCCCGGACAACCATCTAAATCGACAACAAGGCCGAATAACTTCGGCCGCAAGACAATTCTGTGAATTTTCTGTGATCAGGCGGAGCCAATCTATTATGAGCTTCTCAAACCAGGCGAAACCGTTAATACTGATCGCTACAGCAACAATTACTTGATTCGAACGATACTATACTCTAAAAACGCGAACAATACAAGAAACAGCAGCACAAAGTGATTTTCCTTGACGAAAACGCACCTAGCCACTGTGCTACACCGACCAAGGACATCGTTAAGGCGCTCGGCTGGGAGCCTTTAGTGCATGCGGCTTTCTTTCCAGACTTGGCTCCTTCCGATTACCTCCTATTTGCATCATTGGGACACGCATTGGCTGACCAGCACTTCACTTCTTACGAAAACGCCACATTTTGGCTTGATGACTGGCTGGCCACAAAAGGCCGATTATTTCTTTGACGTGGTATTCACAAATTGCCCGTAAGATGGAAAAATGTGTAGCTAGTGATGTATATTATTTCGAATAAAAGTCTTAACAGTTTTCGCAAATTTATTGTGTTATTTTTAAAAACAATCGTCTTATTTCATTTGCATACACCTGGTACTATCGAATGTTAAGGAACAGTTAGATGTAAGCAGTCACGAGACAAAACTCATGTAAAAAGAACTTCCTCAGTTATCCTTTACAAGCTGATATTTAACACCGCATAATTATCTAATGGCCTAATGCATTTAAATATCCACATTGCAATTTTTTGCTACTATGACATTTCACGAATAATAGATTGTGTTCATGAGCTGCAAGAGAAGAAACCCGGAAACCTTCCACGCAACCACAGCAGGAAATATTTATACGAAAGGAAGAAACTCAACATCTATTTCCCGTATATCTAAATTAGTCGGGATGACACCCAAGACTTCACCCTCAGAAATACTTTCAAACAGAATTCAAAAGATCTAACTGTGATCTATTTGTATTAGTAGGGATATATAAAAATATTTGCCTTATAAATTTCACTCTTTGATTATTTTTGAGGGATATTATACTTTGAATGCCATATTATATTCATGGACATTAATTAATTTCTACGGACATAATTTTTCTCTCTTCCACACACATACACACCCTATATATATCTATCAAATAAGTGAAACAGATGACTTTAAGGACAGATACCAAGAAGTAGACCTTTGTGCAATTCAGTCCAAAAACTCATTTTTGACTGAAGTTATGGGTGTTCCGAACGGCATTTGTGGCACAGAAAAAACATTTTGCTACTCCCAGAATATGTGAGACCTTGAACTCGCAAGTCTGGACATACATGTGTTGGTGTGCGTTCACAAGGGAGATATAGGGAGAGTCTTGTTTTTTTTTGCTCTAATACCAGATGTGAAGCGGAGATATTAAGAAGTTTTCTTTGTTTGTGGGGCCTTTTACCACGCAAATAACTGTAAATATGTGATGTCTGAGGTGCAAGGGGCAAAATGTTCTAGTTCTTTCTTTACAAGGGTGTTAGCTGTACCCTTTCCTTAAATATTAACATGGCATGTATCCATTGAAAATATACTTTGTGCTGGTAAGAGATGAACTTTACTTTTTTATTGGATAAATAAACTGGTTTTCTCTCTTGTGTGGGCCCAATGTTTGAGATGTTGAATATCTATCTATCTATCTATCTATCTATCTATCTATCTATCTATCTATCTATCTATCTATCTATCTATCTATATATATATATATATATATATATATATATATATATATATATATATATATATATATATATATATATATATATATATATATATATATATAGATAGATAGATAGATAGATAGATAGATAGATAGATTAGTGATTTTAGGTAACTTTAGGTGTGTTCAAAGTAGTCTCCTCCAGCTTTAGTAGCACTTTTGTAGACGAATTTTCTACAGATTAAATGCCTCAAGCCATTCATTTCTTCGAATAGATGAAACAAATGCATTTATAGCCACATCAATCTCTTCTTCTGAATGAAAACGACGTCAACGCAAGTTCCTTTTTAGATTAAAGAATAACCAAAAGTGGCACATAGCTAGATAAGTTGAATACGGCGGATGTTCGATCACTTTAATTTGTTTTTGCTTAAGAAACTCAACTGTTAATCCTGCTGTATGTGAAGATGCATTGTCATAGTGAAGCATTAATCCCCTAACATTCAGTTCTTGTAGAATTTCTGGAAGACATTTAGCGGTATACCAGTTTGCTGTTACTGACTTCTGTCCTTCCAACTTGATGGCTTTGATCAATCCCGTACTTCTAATAAAAACGGCATACATCACTTTTTTCAGTGGACGTTGTTTTTTCACCATTGTCGGCGTGGAATCATCTTCAAAGACCCATACTTTGCTTTCTTTACGTGTTGGAACGTCAAAAAACGGTATGTACGTTTTATCACCTGTTACAATTTTAGAAATGATGCAGTGGCCACCATCATTCAGCATATTCAGAGTTACTTTACTGATTCTGACACGCTCCTCTTTTTGATGCTCAGTTAGATTATGGGGAACCCAACGGCAAACTACTTTTTTCGTTGGTAATTCTTCATGAATGATTTTGTGTATGGCTGCTGATCCAATGTTAAGTTCCTTCTGTATCATTTGATAGGTACAGCGATTATCATCCATTAACATTTGTCGTATGGCAGACACATTATCCGGCATGACTGCCGACGGCAGCCTTCCTGTGTGTTCTTCATCCTGAAGAAAATTGCGACCTCTTCTAAATTCTCTAAACCATCTGAATACAGTAGCACGAGCTGAAGATTCATCACCCAATGCTAATTGCAACCGTTGAACGCATTCTTCTTTATTGAATCTTGCTTTGAAATCGTAGAAAATCATAGCGCGAAAATGTTCTCGTGTCTACTCCATTTTCTCTTCTGTTTAAAATTGATTCCACGGTAAACAAGTAGAAGTAAGTCAGTAAAAAACCGTCTTCTGTGTTAAAATACTTTGTACTTTAAAATTAAACCATTATTTTTATTTTGTAAATTCTCGTCTGCGCGTATCTCAAAAATATCAGAGTAACCCTCGTTATAGCTCAAGCCAAGCATTTCGTTTGTTTTACCCATAATCTTTCTAAATAATAATAAAATTTCAGAGTAACCCTCGTATATATATATATATATATATATATATATATATATATATATATATACATACTAGAAATTTTCTGGTTCTATTCCACATTAGATATGTTTAATTATTCCTTAATTCAGAAAATAAATTTTGTAAACTTCGTTATCATAAACCATAGTTGGCGAATCAATTTTCAGCTGCAAATCGAAAGCCATTCGTGGTGCGATATATTTTTCCAAGATAAAAACCAACATTCTAGGATAATGGGTTGGATTGAATATTCCCGGGAGAAGGGGATCCTTACAGGAATTGAGGATCCTTTAGTAGCGTGCTTAATCTGCGAAAATTCATGAGCGTTCTGCCTTATTGGAGATTGCTGTACGAAGAAAATGCCTTTTCTCGCATAGTGATCTTTGTAAAGCTTTTACTTAAATCGATCCAAAGTGTTTCAGAAAGCTGTTTTAAATTTAAGAAGATGTTATTTATAATTCTGTACACAAATATACATATTTCATAAAGTCTTCCTTCTCCGTTAATATAAAGTGCACAGAGTATTCAATGTCTTTTATTTTACTTAAGATTAAGGAATCATAAATTGTATTATATTTTTGCCACATTAACATTTTTAATATAAAGAAAACCATCTATGTTTAGCAGATGTAACGCATTGATAACTATTCTGTTACGATATAAAATACAGAAACCGATAGAATTTAAAAAATAACCTATTTTTATATCCGTGAAAATGATTTACCTTAAGTCACTATTTTGTTAATACTATTTTGATCGAAGAATATCTTATTTTATTTCTAGAATTCTTTTTATTCGAAATTTTATCACCTTAATCACATTTATTTGTGCTCTCTTTTCATACAGAAACTTATGATTCTTGAGAGGATTTAGTGTAAGGAGGAAAAACAAAGGCTCTATAATGCATATATTATCTCTCTCTCTCTTCTCTCTCTCTCAATATATATATATATATATATATATATATATATATATATATATATATATATATTATTTAGATCATGGCTTAAAAAGAGCAGGATAAATCATACAGAAATTGATATCAACAGTAAATAAAAGCTATTGGAATCAATTTTATTTTATTTTGTCAGTTACTAGGTGATATGGCTTCTTTTGGAAGAACACAAAACAGCATGTTGGACATTATTTTCATTTCAAAGCGTACGTATTTTAACTATGCCTCTAATCATGATTAGCATATTTATTTATTAATGACAAGCTGTAACACACATTGGCTTCATTTACTATGCAGATTGTATCCTTCACGAACTAAAAGTTCCACATTTGCTGTAGACTACTATTGGCAAGGTTTTTTATAAAACGATTCCTGACCATATGCATCAGGAAAAGTTTGAAACAACATGAATGGGATTATGCTTTTTCCTCTGTAGCAGATTGATTGATTATTGTTTATTTTATGACATTGTATAATGGATTGCTAAAGACATGGGAGGTTTTGTAAGGAAAATATGTTCTGACACCGGGAAGACATCTTGTAGATTTTGGATTGCATGTAGGTGCAGAAAAAACACCCTATCACCTACCTTGACAGTAATGCTGACTTCATGGTAAAACAAATTATATATGTAAGGTGGTTGAAGTAAAGAATATTTCAAGAAGTCAGTCTTATCAGAAATGACCAATCTGACCTGATTTCAATTAAATGAAGGCATAGTAACGATTCTGCATAAGTACCAAAACGTCTTGTTATAATCTTGGATAACAGAATTTGATCATCTCATATTAAGCAAATAATAAAAGACGACACAGCAATCTGTATGTTTTCTGAAATACACTCGTGTCCATAAATTAAGAATAATGCAAGTTCAGGCAATGAAAAAGACAGAAGCAAGACAAATGTGACTCATTTGTGAAGTCTATTTATTAAACAAAAGCTAAAAAGCAAAAAAGATGCTATATCTTTGACACCCTTAATAAAAACAGCGAGTTTTACTCCCTGGAGCAAATTTCAAAAAAGAACCTATTTACAAAAGTCAATATAACATGGTTGGTATGATGGTTAATACATGGTATGCTCCCCAGACGATGCAATACAGACCGTACAAAGCTTAGGCATGCTGGATCTGATCTTGGGATATATTACACCACTCATCAAGCAATGCTCTTCAAAGTTCCAGTAGACATGTGGGATGAGTTTCATGGGCTGCAATTCGTCGGCCAAGCATGTCCCACACATGCTCTATTGGATTCAAGTCCAGTGAGTATACTGGCCAGTCAATACGGCTGATATCCTCCGATTGAAGGCATTCGACTACGATGTTTGCACAGTGAGGACGGTTGTTGTAATCAATAAACAGAAATTCTGAACCCATGTCGCCCTGAAACAAACGTATATGGTGTTCCAGAATTACAACCCGATGGATGTGGCCTGTTAGGGTTACATTCGGAATAAGCAGGTTGGTTCTGGAATCCAGAATAATTTCTCGCCAAATGAGCAATCCTGCACCACAGTAACGGTGTCGTTCAATGGTGTTCTCTTGGTGGTAACGGGTATCTGGCCCTTTCCATATGAAAGTCCGGCGAGAATCAAACTTAAATCTAAACCTGGACTTGTCGGAAAACATCACACAAGACCACTGTTGAGGTGTTCACAACGCATGCTCTCTACACCTGGCTAATTGCAGGCGACAGTGAGTTGCGGTAAGTGGAACACATCTGACAAGCTTACGCGCATATAGACCAATGTGTCCTAAGCGTCTGTACACGGTCTGCCTTGAAACTGTCGTACCGGTAGTTGAAGAGAGCTGACGGTACAGTCTGATGCTGTGCTCTATCAGCTTCCTTTTGCAGTAGCTGCATAATACCTGTCCCCATTCAGCCTTCATAACTCGGGGGCGACCTGTGCTGTAACGTCTACTCACATTACTATCATCTTGGAACCCTTGTCAAAGCCTGGAGATTACATTCTGGGCGAATCCAAGTTCCTCGAATACTTCCAGCGAGGTACACCCACATTCCAGACGGCCGATAATTCTACCACGTAAAATATCATTGAATTGTTTCCTTTGTGCCATAACTATGCGGTCGGTTATTGCACTGAAAGGCTTTTAAAGCGCTTGTGAACAATTTTACTTCTTTGCAACCATTCCTTATATACCCCTCTTTTACACTCTCGTCATTATGACATAATCTGGTGGTTTTTTGTAATTTGCATATTATTATTCAAGATATTAGAGATAATTTTACATGTGAAATTTTTATTTTAGAACTCAATTTCTGTGTGATTCTGAGTTATCCTTAATTTATGGACATGAGTGTATAAATATAATAGTGTGAAGTATGGATATAAAATGTGTTATTTAATCCTACATCATATATATTTGCGTTTGGAAGACGGTTGTACTTTTCTGTTAGAATATCCAAACTTTTATCACTTATGCTTTTCACAGGAAAGAGTTTTATAAGCAATTAAAATCTTAGCGTTACTTCAGAATCTATTTTAATACTGCAATACTTTCCCAGTTTTGCCTATTTCTGTCGACAAAAACTTCTTAACATGACCAACCATACGGTAATTATCCCGATTTATGTGAATAAAAGTCCATAAGAAAATTTAAATGTGTAATATAGCAATTATCTCTCCATACTTCAACACCAAAATCAGTACAGGAATACTAAATCCTCGGAAAGGGATTGTAGGAAGATTCTGTCATCATGTCTGTCTTCATACGGTTAAAATAACAAATTCGTGATCTATCGGACAACATAATGTTGACTTTCTTTTCTTCACTAGCACAATCTTAGAGTCTTCTTCCTATTCATCAGATAAATCATGTGATCGATTAGCAGTACATGTGACTCAGTTGATCGCTTAAAGTGAATGACGATTGAAAAATCCACCACTGAATGCAACTCATTAGGAAAAATCCCAAGCACAAAGCCACGATACGCTCCAAAGTATATACAATTTATTTAAGCATTGAAACTTATTTTAGTTTTTGGTAAAATACAGTAAGGATTTCGCTGACTGCTTTTTTCTTCTGATTTTCCAAATTGTTCTTATTTTACGATACTTAGGCAGCTTATGATCATTAAGTTGTCTTATCTGCTATTTATTTATCATTTCATTGTTTCACATCTTTTTCTTGTAGTGAGTTTCTTTTGAATCTTTTCTTATCAGTCAGCAATAAAAAAATCCTTGTCTTTATTATGAGATATTTTTCCTTCCTGAGATCGCTTGAAAGCAAATCGCTGCTCAGTGGGTGTGGGCACATTCATCCATAGACGGTCAGGACGGAGGATGATGATGATGATGAGGAGTGCTTAACAAGAGCCTCGATTCCAAAGAAGAAAAAAGAAAAGCAATCTTCTCTTTTATCTTCGTAATGACGAGTGCAACTCAAAGAATCCTTAATGACGATTTAAAATATTTCCGTCTTTGTCAGAGTTGTGAGGTTACTCGTTTCGTGGTGAAGGGGTCCTGGAAAAAAATAGGGCCGGCTCCCTCCCATTTCCTGGAGGAGCGGTTCCTTTTGTTTTATTTCCCTCTTTGTTCCCCCGGTTGTACCACTGTCTTAAACAAATGAGAATCACAATTTTAAAGTTTTATGGTGAAAAAAAGGCAAGGACATGTAATCGCTGTTGCAGTGTCACGCAAGATTTTGAAAGCATTTATATTTATTCAAATAGCAGCGTTTAGTCATGAGAAATTCACATTCGTGACAAACCAGTCAAATGAAATGAAAAAGTTTGGGGGCGTTTACTTAAAAACAATATTGCTTGAGGAGATAAGCTTTCGTTTTTTAATTAAAAATATTTCTTCTGGTTGTTTGAAGTAAATAATTAGCGATGACGCAACTAATGGTTAATGAATAGTTATAGTTGAATGTAGGTTTTAATAATTAAATGAGCAATGATATGAAATCTTGTTTCTGGAGTTCTGGAATTGGAAAAGAAAAAATTGTTGGAGCCTGTTACGAAGTAAAATAAATGACATTCAGGAATTCAGTGCGGGAAATGTGATAATCGAAATGATTTATGGTAAGAACAAAAGGGTTGTTTTGTAACACTTATTTCCATCTACTTAGAAACTAAACTGAAAAGTAGTAACTGAACTGGAATTGATTTAACTAATTTAATCATTCATTTCTATAAACGTCTAGACATTAGCAGGGAACATATTTAATGCGTGAGTTTGTATCTATATAATTGTTGTGCACATAGTCATGGGAACATAAAAATGTAATTACGAATCCAAAACTATCTACTAGTAAATTAAGCAAGAGAAATTTTGTTTACAGTTGCTTATAGTCTGTATGCTTGTAATAGTTAACGATATGGAGAAGTAACGTTATGAGCATTTATTTATTTCTCTTCTGTGAAAATTATCATTTCTCAATTTTCTATATTTTTCTATTACAGTATTATATAAAGTATGTCATGTCAATATGTATAGGTTCCTTTTTACAAACAAAATAATATTACACTCATGTTTCTAGATGCATATTTTTACAAATATCATACATCATGTGTATTTCGGAAGGATTAATTTTAATGAAAAATATACATATGATTTTTAAATGGCTGGTTTTACGAAGAATATATTGCATAAGCATTTATAAATGACATTAAATAAATGTCGTCCATTTATTACAAGATATTTTTAATATAAAGTATTTCTAGATAATGTCAAAATTTCTAAACAGACCCCAACAGATGTGCTTACAAAAATAAGAAGCGCAGCACTCCTCTCGCGATGGTCAATAGTGGCTGGGTTCAATACCCAGACCTTTGCTTCTGCAGAGCGCTGGCTTTTTAACTCGATTTATTGAATTATTTTAACTGAAGTGATTGGTTGATTTTTAAAAGAATTTCGGCTCTCGTACACTGGACTCATACATTCCATGCAAACCAATCATTCAAATAATTAGAATTTCATTATAATTTTTGTGCTATTATTATTAGAATTATTAGATTATTAGACTATTTTTATTAGAATTTTTCACTTTACCTGCTTTAGTTTACTTAGTGAGATTTACAGTGATGGTCACACTGATATTAGTTGTAACTCAGTCCTACTCACCATTTCAATGGTTCGATTTCAACCTCAGATCTAGTTGCTTGTACTGGTTTGGAATCCAGTTTAAAATGTAAATCCCAGTCAAAGATAATGCAAAATATTGAGTATAAAATGATGAACAAGTTAAAACAATTTAGTTTAAGTTTGATAATTGGATATTTTTTTTTCTCTGACTGACCATATTTCGGATGCATATTCTTTAATGCTCCTTATTTCGTCAATATTTTTTAACACAAGATGTTTGATTTCTTTTTTTTAAAAAGAGTTTTTTATTATAATATATTTCTATACATTATGCACATATTATTAATATAAACATAAAAATATTGTCCTTGAGACATAGATTTATATCCCCGTACATTGTGAGTTAGTATTCGTTAAATGAAACTTTAGATATATTAGTTTCAAACTAAGCAGATTAATTGTGAGTCCCACAGATTGGCATTTCAACAGGTGGTAATACGCACATTAGCATTCCATTCCACAATCCAAAAGCAATTAAAGTCATTTCTTCTTACTAAATAGGGTAATGGATCAAATGACGTCAACATATCTTTTATCCCTCCAGGGTAAATACCATCAGATTGCAGACTAGCATTCTGAAGACTTCGTATTTCTCTCAAGAGTGGCGATTGCAAGTGAAGTCTCAGCGAACAACGCCTGTTTCGTGCTTTAAATTTAACACGAGGTATAATATATCCTATTTGTAGGAAACGTGCTTCGTATTGCAAATTACAATAATGAGCAATAGAATTAGTTAAAAATATATTTGTTAAACCAAAAAAAATCATAAATAAAATCATTAAATGATGTAAAATACAAATTTTAGATATGTTCTTAAAAATTCCCATAATATACACTACTGGCCAATAAAATTGCTACACTAGGAAAGCGGCACACCACACACATGAAATTTGCATGACAGGTAGAACTTGCTGTGATATGCAAATGATTAGATTTTCAGAGCATTCATACAAAGCAGGCGACAGTAGCGACATCTACAATGTGTATAAAACCAAAGATCTGACAGTAGTTTTCTCATACTCAATTTCCGTTTCAACATTGTTTTCGGCAAAGAAAGTTGTTGTAATGCCTCGTGTAAGAAGAAGAAATGCCTATCAGCATGTGTCTGACTTTGATCAAAGAAGGAGTATAGCCTACCGGGATTGCGGTTTATCGTATCGCAATATTGCTGCTCGCGTCGGTCGAGACCCCATGACTGGTAGCAGAATATGGAATCGATGGGTTCAGGACAATCATACGGAACGTCATACAGGATCTCAGCGACCCCCCATCACTAACAGCAGAGAAGACAGACATCTTATCCGCATGGTCACAAGGGATCGTACAGCCACGTCACGAACCCTGAATCGAGAAATGGAGTCATTTGCAAGGCAACAAGTTTCTGCTCGAACAGTTCGACGACGTTTGCAGCAGCATGGATTGTTTGCACCGCGACCATGGCTTTGGCTACCATTTGGTATCTTTGTGGGCTGTCTCTCCATCATTACTTTTCCTTCACGTGAGAGAGCCATTCGACTGTGACCTTCGGAATTGAAGTTGCTCGGAAAGAGGATTTCAATTCCATAACTGAGCCGAAAAGTAGGCCTTTCTTTCTCCTGGCCACTAGATGAGGACTTTTCTCGCTATCATGATACCACCGAGATGACAGTTAAATGTAGTGTTTTGGTTTTCGCTTCAGCAATTTGTGAATTCGAATTCCATTTTAGGTGGGAATATTAGACATAGTTTGGAATTCACTTTGAACTGTAGGTTATTGACAGAAACATGCCGTCTTGTACAGATTAGCAATTAGGCTTACTGTGACCTAAAGGTAGATCAGCGTTCTGTAGAACATTCCTGTAGAACAGTGAGAGATAGCAGATTTTCTGCCCTCAGTACGAACATCTGTCAAGGGATGCTTGAGGTTTTCTTGAGATTCAACTGTTTTTATTTAACTTCATTTGAATTCTTCCTCTGTTCTTCTTTATTTCATCTTGACATTAATATTGTGTATTGCATTCACATTTGATATTGTTTTAGTAAAGCTTATTCGTGAAGTTATTTTCTTTAAAGTTTCTTTTAGTGAACTGCGAAATATTAAAAATATAATCGGCTGAGAAAGCATTGAAGTGTACCTTAAGGAATTTTTTCTTTCATTTTGTAACATGTCAAATAACAAATTTAAAGTAGTGGCATTTGATTTGAAGCAATGGAGTTTAATTTCTAAAATATTTGATGCTTTTAAGAATGTATTCATAAAATATATTTGCAAAGCTTGTAAAATGTTTGAAAAAATGAAAGTACCTTAAAACTAAATTTATTCATGAAAATCACTTACTAATTTTGATTCACAATAAAAAATTATTTTGCATAAAGACTAAAATATTAATTTTTAAAACAGAATAATAGAACAAAATCCAGCTTTCAGAGTCCTAATGCAAGCACAAGATAATAAACATTTTTAATCTCTGAAATAAAAGTTTTTTACAATTATTATTAGTAAAAATGCTTAGGTTAATTTAGAACTTTTATTTTGAAAATTATCTATTGGCAGAAAAATGGAGGAACATATACAAGTTTGATGACAAAACTTGAAGAATTAAATTAATTGATAAAAAAATGCATCTTTGATAAAATAAAAAAAACATTTAAAACGAATGTATAGTGGGTGTTGTTGTTGTTACTAATGACACTTGGACAAGCTAAGCTCGCTATGAATTAACTATGCGAATTTAGGTCAATTGGGACCGTCTTTCGTTTCATCAGAGCACCATAAAGGTGAAAGTACGACTTTTGCTCTTCAAATCCTCCGATAGGTGGCAGCACTAGAGGATCTACTTCCTCAATTTTGGCATTGATCTGAAGGGGGAGTAAATTTCTCCAGACCATTGCACCCATGGTACTGCTCAACGATCGACCACAGAACTTTCGATTCCACAGATTTAACGAGCACATATATCGCATGTACTCGGTGGGACTTTGCGGCATTGGGAATCGAACCCAATCCTTAGGGATGGAAGGCCAATACCCTAATAATTAGGCTACCTTGGCCCCATAGTTGGTGTGCGAATATCAGGAGAAAAACAAGGAGGACTTTTTGGAAAAGTTATTTTGTCCTGTTTACCATAGTAGAATACAGTATTTTAATGTTCGGATTAATATATATATATATATATATATATATATATATATATATATATATATATATATATATATATATATGCAAAACGAGGGTTATTTTTTGTATAATTAAATTTTGTTTTCTTTCAAAAAGTAAAAGCAATCAAAAATAAGTTGATAAAAGGAAAAGAATTTGTGGGTCAAGCACACTTTCAAATGAAAACAAAATAATTTAGTTAAATCAAAAGTCTAATGTTCATGGGTTGCTTAGAATGCTGGAGCATGTGGCTCTACCTCTAGAGTTTTGGGTAATCAACAGTCGCATGGTAAGGATTTCTATCTCTTGTGGCCTGGATCCAATTTATTTCATGCTCCGTAAGGGGAGCGCGGATGATCCCGCTTATGGAAGGCTCTCTCTTTTTTAAGTAAGCCAAGTGAGAACGTGATTTGGATCCCATAAGTGCATTGGAACGGAGTGTTTTATAAAATACGCATGAGAGTCAACTGAATAAGCTTCGGGAGGCTTGACCTCCTTCTCCTTTGCAGTTCAGTGACCTAACCACGAATCACATCGGGAAGTATCTCTACTCTTTATTAATTTAAAAATATAACACATACCTATGAAAATATAAATCAAGAGCTTTTTGTAATAACAGTTCTTACATTTTTTATAAATACTGATTTGATATAAATAAATGTTTTGTGCACAAAATATCGTATCGAAGCTTTAATGAAGTTAAAAATGAACTGGTTATTTTAAAACTGATCTGCCTAATGAGACTGTCTTTAGTGTTCATGTTTGTGTAGTTGTTAATTATTTGATATAGTCATAAAAAGTTCTGAGCAAGTCAGTAGTTCCTATTCCAATCTTTCATGTAAGCAAATGAGATTTTGCTTGAACAAACAAGGGCTTAGTTAATCTTTTGACAGCCCTTTAGCTATGATGAGGTTTCCTTGAACTGTTACTCATAACTTCTAATAGAGTTAAAAAACATATTTTCATCTTGTGATGCATGAAGGAATTTAAACTAGACCTTATTGAAAAAGTGATAAATTAAAAAATATGCAATGTACAAGAGAAAGAAATATATTCAGTGGATCATTTCGAAATTGGCTTGCCGCATTCTGTCCTGAGATAAATTTTAAGAATGAACCGATGTGTTTCTTGTTAACTTAAAATCACTTTTGGAACAGAATCCACAGAAAAAACTGCTGGACTTAATTTTGATGTATTCATCATCGCAAAAAATCAATCGTTTGATTGAAATGATGAATCCATCACAAAAATAATCTCTCTGCCGCATGGTTGGTTGGTTGGGTTTTTTGGCGCAAGGTCCAAAATTGGACATGCTGCGCCAACTCTGCCGCATGAAGAAATTAGAAAAACTTATACTCTTTATGAGAATGGGTGCTCATCAATAGATGCCATGGATTCAGCCCTTTTGAGAATTTGGGGTTTTCCACTATTAATGAATAAAACTATGAGAAAGCATTTCAATATCCAAAAGTTTAATTTTTAATCAGTAAAAATTGAGATATTTTTAAAACAGGATTATGACAACTGAGGAATTTCGTACAGAAAATAAGATATCAATGGAAAATAGATAATGTGGGGTAGAAGATAAGAAGGTAGAGTTATAATTCATCAAGAGTTTTTGAGATGAAATCAGCGGTTAGGGTCTGTAGCGCTGAAAAAGTTAACTCTTTTAAGTGAAAAACATTTTGAACTTGTGAGATGGAAAAACATCCTTCATTTACATGATTGTGTGTGCACTTTTTCAGCAATGATAACTCAGGATATAATTCCTGAATTTAAATAGAAATTTTTGCTGCATCCACATTATATTCTACTGAACTCATGAGAACAAACAAAAATGGTTCCTGTTGCTTTTTAAACATTTTTATGGGTAAAACTTTCAGTTCTGCTAAACAAATCAATCATACTTTTAAAAATCTGGATCAGTCCAAACCAATCACTCATACCCTAGGAGAAAAAAGAAGTTGCTAGAAAGATAGATTTGTTTTGTTTCTGAATAGATATATTTTGCGCTTAAAGACTAGTTAGATAGATAGCTAAAATTTAAATCGGGAAATTTAAAATCTAACTTCCTAAGTGATTAGTCTTCATTTCAGCTCAACAATTCAAACCCATTAAATATTGAAATTAAAAATGGGAGAGCTAGTGAATGCGTAATGAATTAATATAATTTTTTTTACTTTATAACCGAAAAAGAAATTTTAATAAATTTATTCATAAATGCAGTATATAATTAAATATTTTAATAAATATTATCCGTTGCGATTTTAAAAATCTTAGAAGCTTTGAGAAATTTTGTAAATTGAAACAATTTTGCCTTTGCTATTTCTTTTAGAAAGATATTTAATAAATTGAGATGTCTAAAGTTTAAGTTCTTGAGGATTTTCGAATGTGTTCTCTCATCTCTGTGGGATCCGGAGAGTCAAAATTTGAATCATGAAGAAGAAGAAACTTTTTACCTCTTGTGGTCGTGATTCAATTTATTTCACGCTGTGTGGGAAAAGCCGCCGATCCCTCCTACAAAGGCTCCTGCTCTTTCAAGAAGTCAGAGAACGTGATTTGGATCGAATTGGAATTTGGAATACTTTAATGAAATGCGCCAAAGGGTAGCTAAAAAGAATTCGAAGGGCACACTCACTATCGCGAAGAATCAGACCTTGACACGAATCATTTCGAAAAGTTTTCACGTTTTATAAATAAAAATACATTAATAGCCATGCATAAAAACTCAAAATCTGTTAATCATAGATGCTTCGTTTATCTGATTTAGAGTTTGGTAAATATGTAAGTTTAATTTTTGCTTACATTCTAATGGAAGTAAATATGCACTAGATATATTTTACTAAGCTAGTAACATTTCTCTGAAATTGTTTTAATGTGCATGAAATTTATTCAAATAGAAATAAGAACTTCAAGCACACGAATGAAATATAAAATCCATTTTTCATAACCATTTCATTTCGCTTTCTTAATGCTGATAAAAGATGGAGGAATTCATACTTTTGGATTAAATTAAATGATACCTCATTTGCATTAATAATTGATTCGTGATTGCATAACAGAGGATTAATTTGCTTTGGGGGAAGTGTAAAAAATTATAATAGAAAAGTTTTTTTTATTTCTACTCCTTTATTAGCTGAACTATCAGCTGAATGATTATCTCTCTGGACTTTGGTTTAATTGTTTGTTGGTTCAAATATCACATTGGATTGGATACTTTTCATAGTTTCGAATCCATTCTTTAAATTGAAGATACATAGTGTCAATTTGTCCTAGTGGGCAAAATTTAACCATTGCGCGATAAACACACTAATCCACCTGCTCATTTGTTGAAACAGTGCACGTTCTCTCCCCACGATTCTTGGCTTATAAAGAGAAAGATAAGGAATTCTTCTGCACCATAAATAAGCATCTTTTCTGGATCTCTGCCAAAATATATTATGCCAATCACGTCTATGCACATTATTATTCATTATTTTATAAAAGTCAATGCTTTTTCATGAGTGTCTTATCAAAGTTCTATTTTAAAAATCGGTCATGTTAAATCACTTTATCTTTCTACATTGTTAAATAATTGTAAAAAATACAAAATCCATTATTCTTGCACAGATATTTGAAGCATTAACATGTCTTGAAATAAAACAGATCAATATGCAAAACTTTTAAAATATTCTAAGTTGGGGTCATGGTAAAAATTTGACATCTCTTATAAGAAATTCTTTTTCCATACCGAAAATCTTCTAAAGAAATGAAATTCGCGAAGCAGCATAAAATTAAAGTTTTTTTTTTTATTCTTTAAGAACGTTTTTTAGATCAGACAAAATGTAAAATCTGTCTCATTCAATATGATGAGCAATCACTTTTTCAGACAGTGTCAAATGAAAATCGCATAAGTATTTGTCTTCCAATTTTTTTAAAGTTTGAGTGTGGGGGAGGGGGATGTTGGCGTTGCCATGATTTTTATCCTTAGCCAGAAGTGACTTTTATGTCTTCAGGGGCACAATTGTTCAGGATTCATATTTTCCAATTCTAGATAAAATTACAATTATTTGTTGTATGAAGTTAATTTTCCTTAGTAAATTTATCTGCTAGTTACAATTTGTTATGTAGTTGTCTGTATGAGATGGCTGTCATCAGAAGTCGACCGACCGAAGCTTATCATAATAATATTTTCTTATTTTAGTATTGCTTGTCAAAAACCATATTGTGACATAACTTCCCCAAAAATATTTTGCAAAACAAATAAGCTATTTTCGAATTAAAAATAAGTATTTTGACTAGGGAAAATAAATGTATTTTAATGAATGATGATTACAATGTCAAGGATTCGTTTAATATGGTTGGTTTTTTTTATCACTAACACGCATACAGTTGTTCTTTTTTCTGCACTCGAAGATTAAAACCAAGATCTCCAGTTTAAAGAGTTCCATGGTGGAATTTGAAAACACAAATTATTCAATTGGTGGTAAGAGCACTAACCATTGGGTAAATAGTGAAGGAAGTGACATACATATGTATGTAAATATTTTAGATTTAGTTCCAACATTTTGAGCATTTCCTTATTAGGCATTTTAAAGACTCAACCATGTCCCATATCTCTTCAAGCAATCGTAGAGATATTCGTGGCTGTATGCAGCGGTTTAGAAATCTTGAATCTTAGATTTTGACAGAAAAAGTTGTCCCGTACAAAGAGTGACTATAAAGCGATCATATAACAAATCATCAAATATCATGTTATTTAATATAACATTTTATTTCCTAATTTTTCCAGATGGTCTTTTACAGATATAGCATTTCCATGCCCTTGATTGGTTGTATTACGCTTTGTTTCTTGGAATCATTGTCGAATAGCTAGATTTGAATTTTATCCATCAAATTATTCAGAGTTTATTCATTTAGGAAATCTAAGAAATACTGCCTTATCATAAAGAACTAGGACCGTTAAAACTGCATTGTCCTGCAGAAACATACAAATATTATCCACTATTAATACAATGACTCACATTTGAGACAAGAAAATGAGGACATATCGAAAAATATTGCATAGAAATGAGGTAATTTGTTCAAACATAAAATGGAAAACCTATGATGGAAACCTTCATAATATTGTTCTCATTTCAAGATTTCTTTATCGGTGTTAAATTATGGAGAGTTAAAATTAAAAGATTCTTCTACAATAATTAGCTGTTATGTGTTATTCTAAGAATGACCAGAGCATGTTATTAAGGAACATGCACATTCAAAATGTCGATTTCGCCTAGAAATGGAAGACATTTCTTTATGAATATAAAAGGAATGCTTGAAACGATTCGTTATTAAAAGATTACCTTTGTCAATCAATTGAGACTTTATCTAGCCAATATTACTATATTACGCTTATAAAATCTGTTATGCATTGTGCCTAGAATGTGACCCATAGTTCTGTTCCAGAAACAAACATGTACAAAAAAAAATAATGGTGACTTTTTTTTATTTTCACGAAAAGGAATTTTGTTAGAAATAAAGAAAAAAAATTCCTTCGAAATAACTTTTTGAAAAAGGATAATATGTTCATTATAGTCATCAGTGAATGAATTGTAACTGAAAAGTGTTCTTTTTTCAGCTCAGTTCATACATATTATTAGATTGCACTCATTAGTATTTGATATCACCATAATGTGCTATTAACGATGATAAGTTATGACAATTATTCTAAACGCTTTTTAAACGAAGATTGGTGTGAGGTAAAGATATCATTATGTATAATGGTGGCTTATCTTAACAGTATTTTGTGTAATTTCTTTGCATTTAGTTTCTATTTATATTTGTACATTTTTTATTCCTTTGAAACTTTCATTTTTTATTAAGAATAGCTTTTTTTATCATGTTTGGATTGAAAACTTTCTCAAAATTAAAAATTCTTTCTGATCCACATAATTCCATTTCAGTATTTTCACTTATATTTGGTAAGAATTTGTTAAAGATTTTACACTGTTATTACTAGTTGTTGTTGTCGTGTGTCAGCTAGGCTGACAATATGGGATGCGCTGCTCCACTTTTCCAACTGAACCCTATTTTCGTGTGGAGTCCGACTTCCTCAGTACACACATGCCATAGGGACCCGTTTATAGGGTAGGTAACCATTCACAAACCATTCATACAAGGAAAGGACAAAGGCAGGATGGATAGAGAGGGAAAGTACATCCATGCCCAAGCCGGGATTCGAACCCAGGACCTCCCTGTCCCGCAGTCAGGCACGCTGACCACTAGATAAGTTGAGCGGCATATTATTACTTAACATTGATTTATAATTTTTACATTAACCGATATATAAAGACACACACACACACACATACACACATACACACACATATATCACACATATATATATATATATATATATATATATATATATATATATATATATATATATATATATATATGCGTTTACAAATACTTGCATAAACGTTTTACGCTGGCAAATCAGAAAATTTATTAAATCATATCTCAATAATTTTTTTCCCTATTATACATCTTTTACTGTCCCCACCGTTTCTCTGTTATATCAGATTGTTTTGACAATCGCGTAAAAAATATTCACCATGACGTCAGGCGATAAATAAAATCCCTATCTTTCCCCCACTGTGAAAAGAGAATGAAAAAATACCGTCGTTTTTCTTGCGAAAGGGAAAGAAATCAGTCGTGATGTTCTTTTATTCTTCAAGTCAAGAAAGTGTTTGTGGCATGCACATTTCTTGCTGGTATTTGCGAGATGCGCGTGAGTAGCACGTGACCCCTACAAGCACCTTCTCTATCGTTTCCTTCCCTTTTTTTTCAAAGTTCTATTTTATTTTAATGGCGATTTTTTGAATGAATTCTACATTATTCTACTTTTTTGCTTCATACGAAAAAAACATTATATGTGAAGTCAAGAAAGGGAAAACAAATAACGCCATAGATTATCAAAATAGAAGAAACAGATTTTAAATCCTTATTTACGCATATGAAAATGAAGAATATTTTCTGCGAATTCTCCTATCAAAAAAGTAGATCGTAATGTTGAAAATATTGTGGCCCAAAGAGTTGTATTTGTTAAGCATAATATTCTTCATGCTTCTGGAAACATGCTTTTGCACAAAGTGGTTTGGATTTGAACTTTACATCTGCCACTAGCTTAGGTTACGTTGATTAATACTGGATTTTAAGTTGAAACTGTTTCTGATGGAAGACTTTAAAATTTATAACTTTAGAAAGTTAAATTAATAGTATATACAGAACTTAAATTGAAATAACGCGCAACATTTTATATAGGCCAACGTTTACTTCTCATAATTTATCAAAGAAAGATAGATTTTTCCATTAATTTAAGTATGATTTTCTAAAAAATATTCTTTCCAAAAATCTAAAAGAAGAGAAATGATTTCTGAAGAAACAACTATGCCTCAAGATGAAACTAAATTATGCAAAGTTTTTAAGGATTATATTAGACAAAACATAAAATATAACTTTACCTGTCTTTTTTAACGAAGTTATTTCATTCATCTGTTTATGAAAACCAAACTGTATTGAACACTTACAGAATGCTTGTATAACTGTTTTATATTAACGTACTTGGTCATTATGTTAGGGAAATAAATGATCCTCAAATAACATATAGTAGAAAAGTAGAGTGCGAAAATATATTTCTCAATATATAATATTCATTTTAAGGCAAATATTTGTCAAAATTGATGAGCAGAGCAAAAATGATAAATTGCTTCCAATTTTTATGAAGCCTTAACTTCAGAAATGCTTTCTTTGTGAGAAAGGGAATTTCGGGTGAATTCTACATATTTCAGTAATAAAAAAAGTTAAAAGCAAAAATATTTGTCATAAAACTCGACTCAAGACATATTGAAAATTTAGAATTTTAGTTTTCGTTTTATGTACTCGTGTTTGTGGTTTTATTTTAATTTCGCCATTGATTACTGTAATTTGAAATGTACGCACACATGTAATTAATTTTCTGTAATCTGTTGGCAGAAATTGGTTTTATGGATACTTTTCTGAAGAGGGACTTTAAAATTGATATTTTTAAAACCTCCATTGGCACAGTTTCCTTATATATATATATATATATATATATATATATATATATATATATATATATATATATATATATATATATAATCAAACTGTGCAAATTATACAGATGCAAATTACATATATAGAAACTCCATGTTAGATGGGAAAAAAACTTTAAATTAAAGATTTTTTCTTCTGCCATGGAATTTCTATATATACGGCGATAAAATTCAATTTTAATAGTGGATTAAAATTTAATGACACTATTGTATATGGTTCTAACCATAAATACATTTGATTATAGAATTAATAAATATCTTATTCTGTCGCTGATCCCTCTTTATTTTAGGATATATATATATATATATATATATATATATATATATATATATATATATATATATATAATTAAAATCATGGATACATATTTGCTGAAGGAATCTTTTATAAACTAAGAAATTGTGAAAATATTCTACAGTATAAAATGTTAAAATATAAATTCTATGTTCTTTTCCACTTCATTAATAATAGAAAAATACTTTCATTCGAAAAATACTTTCCATATTATTGGATGTCATATCTAAAAAAATTATTTCTTTTGCATAGAATCCAGAATTGCAAAGCCTGGAGTATTGCATAATAATTAGAAAAAGAAAGCGATCGCAAAATAACAAAAATAAGAGACTGTAGAGGCAATCCTCTTTCCGACGATGCCAGTTAATTAACTTTTATCGATTTTGGTATCCCCGCAATGGAATTTTTAAAGATCGCATCTTGTACCTCGTCATCGCATCTTGTACCTCGTTTGGGGGGTTTTCGATAAAATATTGATAGTCCTTATTTTTTTTCGAAAATTTGTGAACACGGAACTATAATTGAATATTAATATTTTCTGTCAGAATTACGAGAGCTGATCAGTAATCCATAGACAATTTTTTATCCACAAAATATCAAATTTAAATATAAATTTAAAATCAAAATTCTTAATATATAATAAATGAAATGCCTCGAATTTTTTTTATCATAATCATCAATAAAGATAATAATGATCACAAGGATCAATAAATGATATCAAAAATGTGCTTTATCGGCGTATAAAAATTCCATGACTGATTTTAAAAAAATCAGTATATATATTATATATATATATATATATATATATATATATATATATATATATATATATATATATATATATATATATATATATATATATATATATATATATATATATATATATATATATATATGGTATGGAACTTTTATACGTCAATAAATTACATTTTTAATATTGGATTACAATGTAATGATACCTTTGTATAGGGTTCTAATCACAAATGCATTTAATTATCAAATTGATAAATATTTTATCATCTAATCGCTGATCTCCCTTTATTGGAGAACCACAACTCTGAAGATTTCAATACCACCCTATGGAAAGCTATAGTTGCATGAAAATAGCCATAGCTATGGTTTTTTTAAACCCAGTTGTGTAAAACTATTGATTAATAATATAATTTTGTTGCACAAATGAGTAACTAATCACTACGGTGCAATTTTGGACTCAACGAAGGGATAGATTTCTAACAAAAGGTAGAATCTTATTAATCTTGAAAAGTAGAATCTTATTAATCTTGAAACACGTTCAGTTGATGTGATCGAGATGTAAACTGGCATTCTCCTCCCCAGACTGCATTTCACGAATGGAAGAAAAAGGCCTGAAGAACATTTTACATGAAGAACGTTTAGCGTGCACAGATACTTTCAAAGCATGGGGGGGGGAGGTCCTTTTCTCTCTCCATCAAAGGAAGCATATTAAAACGAATTCATTTTGTACAGAAATTTAGGGGGAGAAAGTATTGGTAGAAAATCAGAAAGTAAGCAAGCTGAGAGGTACATGAAAACGAAAGTGGAGAGGTATGTACGTGAGAGTATTCCTGAGCCGGTACACATGTATGAGTGTATGTCTTAGCCAATTGAAGTTTGCATTCTGATGGGGTTTATGCACGTTACATGCTCCATAAGGTCTAATATTAATTCCACTAACAGATAAGGCCCGGTTGATCTGGTTGGTTAGGGACACCTTTCTCCTTATTGGGAGGTAGTGAGTTCGAATGCCAGTTTAACTGAGGATCAGTCGTGTTCGCTCCTGTTGTTCAAAAATAGTCGGGATCAAACCAGGGGTTTTATTGTTTTGAAAAGCTCTTTCCTGGAATTAGGAACTGTGAGCCATCAAGGCTTACATGTTGATCTCGTAGCTTTAGGGCGTTTTATCCTTACGATGGAGTTTGGTGAGCTCCGCTATTTTAAATCACTAGAAACAGTCACTTAAAAACACATTGTAATGACTTATACTATAATCATTCACTTTAAGTTTTTGGATTACCGTAGCCAGTAAAAAAAAAAAGGCACGTGTCTCGCATCTGAAAGTTAAGGGATTCGATGCTTGAATCAACCGAGAAATGTTATTCTTAAAGTACCCATATCAGTTAAATGTTCCATAGACTCTAATGTCTTTTTGCCAAAGTGACATAGAGTAGAGAATGACGGACTTTGAATCGAAGAAAAATAATGGATAGGTCCGCAAAGATAGCATCACTAGTTTTGCTATTGTGACTTTCACATCAATCCTATCAATAGTTTTTACAAAGCACTTTAACTATGAATATTTCTTCTTCCTTTTAACCGCAAAAGAATCTCCATTAGTGATTTTAGTGAAATCAGTTTAATCAAGCAAGCTTTTTTGAACAATAATACTTTTCATAAAGGTTAATGTTTAAATAGAAATGATTTTTTTCTGTATAAATGTCTTTGAAAAATTATTATGATATAAATGCTATTTGAAAAAGAATTTTTATGCGAATGAAATCAATAAACCATAAAATAAATTGTTGAATGATATGTGTAGTAATTCATCGTTACGCATAATTAAGAAAAATCTAACTACAGAGAATATTTCACTTAAAGCTTGCTTTGCTAATCACTAAATTGATCGAGTGATTTTTAAAATTATAATTCGAAAGTCAACTGAATAAATTTTTCTCCTGAATTGTGCTTATGAACTTTTGCAAAAGCTCTTCATAATTTCTTAATGAAAACACTTAAATGAAGTACTTACGATGAGAAATTAGTCTGCAAAGGGGAGCTGCTATGATAATTTTGAATGTTAGAATCATTATAAAACGCCGTTTGGTTTTAATGACATTTCTATAAAATTTACAGAAAAAGAAAGCAGACAAACTTTTTTCATTAATTTAAATTTTCATTTTATTATGAATAATATTTTCAACAACAGAGAATAAAATCACTATTTAATGTTACATTTTGCTTCTTTTACACTTTTTCAGCTAATAATAAAGTTATCATTATTGTTTATTAAATAATTCATTTCTTTGTGTTTAATCATGTTTTAGATGAAGTATGAAATTCTAAATCTCGATGCATCAAAATGAAATTAAATAACAGTATCTGATCGAAATAAAAAATTTAGTCCATGTATTTAAATGAGAAAAAATTAAAATAATTGATTTTATCATTGAAACCAACTTCTTTCTTTGGTTAGTTTATTATCAACATGCTTCTAAATTGAAAAAAAAAACATTGAAATAGTGAACAATCAATTTATGAATTGAAAGAAAAAAATAATACAAAGAAATCTTTTGATATCTATCAGGGAAGCAAAATGAATAAACGACTATAAATATCTCATTTGATTTTTTTATGTACCCAATATTTAGTTTACATTAAGAAACAAAAAATTTAAATAAAATAATGCACTAAAATGCTTACAGACACAGGAAAGAAAAATAACACCAATATATTTTTTTCTAGCTTATGTTTTGTCTCAATATATAATTTTAGAGATTAAAGATGCCTTTTTTAAAATCATTTAAAAAAAAACTTTGCAGAATTTTTATCTGTAATGCATGTTTTCTACTAAATACGAAATTGAGCGATATTACTTTCAGCTGCCTCATTTTGTTGACTGAAACTTTTCATCAGAGTCAACCGAAGCATCACATTCTAGCGTCAACATCTATTCGTACTACCATTTTCGGATAAAAACGAATATTTTATTTGACATAACCTAAAAATGCGAGCCAAATGCTTCTCAGCTCAAACTGGCTTATATTTTAATTCAACTTATATTTTTTAGAGCTTAACCGAAAAAAGCGTTTTGACACTACATAGCGAGCTACCTTATAGTCAAGAGTACCAAACATTAAGGAATTTTAACATCAGCTTTACATTATCTTCTAGATGAATATCTGCATATAAACTTTACTAACACATTATTCCTGTCTTTTAAGGAAGTAAACTTTCAAGCACCCATTTTGATTAAAGTGTCGAATCATCGTGGCCTAGAGTTAGTACTATCAGACAGTAGGCCCCAGGTTTCATTCTAGTTTCTGCTGAGATGGTTGCTACATTTCTGAGTTTTGCAGGCGTGTCTTTTGCGGTAGGTGCACGGGAATTTTCCAGTTTTTCCAAATGCGGCCCGTGAGTACGGCTCTTCATCTATGAAAAATCTGGAAGGTAATGCGTGTACTAAATTGGTATACCATGGCGGAATCAAAACGTCCGGGTGTGAAGCCCCCTTTGTTCAGCAGTGGCTGGGATCCAGTGAAGGGAGATTCCACTCCGAAAACAGCCTGACAGTAAGAGGATTAAGCAAGTATATCTTGAAGACTCTTAATACATAATAGATCACATGTGGAAGGAGAAGATCAGGAAAATTTCCGAGCATCCACCACGATAAAAGTGCAAGCACATGCAGCATCCATTTTCCTGTTATTTAATAGTTTTATTTTAACATCCATTAAGTATAGTTTCCCAGAAGGACTTTCCCCCTCACTATGTGCAGTACTCAAGTATTGTACGGGTGAAAACTCTCAAGCACTCACCCCATGAATAGACAAATGTATGCAAGGCTTAGCCACCACTCTTTAATAGCGGCTGGGATCCAATCCAGAACCTTCTGCTCTGAAAAGCGGTGCCATTTCACTAAACCAGAGTGATCTCAGGGACATCATAATTAACGCCTCTAATGATTTTTATGAAACGTTTTCGGAATAATTAAAATAAATTTTAATCACATAGGAAAATTCAGAAAAATTTCTCGCCTTTATATACAAAGAAATGCTGGTGATATTATAGACTAATTGTATTTTCGCTAATAGCCGTGCATTCTCAGTTTGCCAACTATTTTATCTTCCTAAAAGAAAAAAAAAAAACAGGGCCGTGGTAGCCTAGTGGTTAGGGTATCGGCCTTCCATCCGAAAGGACGGGGTTCGATACCCAATGCCGCCAAAGACCCACCGAGTACATGCGATATACGTGCTCGTTAAATCTGTGGAATCGAAAGTCCTGTGGTCGGTCTTTGAGCAGGTACCATGGGTGCAATGGTCTGGAGAATATTTCCTTCCCCTTCAAATCAATGTCAAAATTGAGGGAGGAGATTCTCTGGTGGTGTCATCTATTGGAAGATTTAAAAAAGAGCAAAGACGTACTTTCACCTTCATGGTGCTCTGATTAAAACGAAAGACGCTCCCTATTGGCTTAAATTCGCATTGCCAAGGCATAGCGAGCTTGGCTTGTCCAAGTGTCATAAGTAACAACAGAAAAAAATATTTAGCAAAAATTTTAATATTTACAAGCATTTAAACACATTATATTTTACTACAATTGACGCAATTCTCATACAGATAAAGTTTACAAAAACTTTTATGAACTCCGAGAAATTAAGGAATATTTGAAGATCGTTTTTACATACAGAGGTAATTTTTAATGACTGTTTGCGCTGCCTATAAATAAATTGAAATTTCTTCTTTATATTTTTATCTTTTCTGAAAATCTATTTGAAATCTATTACATGATTACAAAAGAATTCCACGCTTGTTATCCTTTGCTCAGATAGAATCATTTTTTTCAAATTAATTTTCTATTTTTAGGAATTAATTTTTTTTTTAAATTCATGCAAAATAATTTGAAAAAAATATCAAATAAGCTTCTCAAAAGAAAAGTTATCTGTGAAATTTCATTTTAAAATGTACGGTATTAAACCAATCGAATATCAGTTTTGTACCATTAATGATAAATTTATATTTTTAAATTTTTAAACTTAGTATATGGTTCCATATTTCAGAATACCAATAAAATTCTTGATGTTTTGAATATCGATATATTTACGTGTGTAACAGCATATACCAATCAATTATAAGTCATCGTCTTCATTCTACGAATGTATTTTATTCTGCGAGTGACCTTTATTTGTATTTTGTAATAATATTTTAATATTTTTTGTTAAATATTTATTTCGTTAAAAAATTGTAGCTAACATAAATATTTTTATATAACATCTGTGTGTACGCGTATATACTTAAATATTAAAAAGAGATTAGTACTAACAAATAATACAAAATATTAGCAGATATTAATGAAATAGTTTGCTAATATTTTGAAATTATTTTGAACGTCGCATCGTATTTTCCTGAAATATTTTATGTTTACATTGAATAATAACCAGTTAATGTAATATAAGTTCTCAATGCCTATCGGCCTATCTGGGGACCGATTACCTGGATTCAGTATAATAGCTCGTTACTTCGATTCTTTTAGTCGCTATGAATATTTGTGTAGCTTCACTGAATTTGAGAACTTTAATGAAAATTGTACGAGAATGCATATGAAAGGATAGAGATATTCTCTTTTCCGTTGACGAAGGTATTAATTTTGATGAGAATAATATATTAGATAATAAAATTAACAATTAAATGCCGATTTTTAATTTTCATATACAAAAAAAATAAATTATACTTTTTACTTTTCTTAAATAAAAATGTACACATCTATAAATTTATTCTAACCCATAATTAGTTCAAAATACTTCAGAAGGCAAAAATAAATGTGATTTTTTTCTTCACATATTTATCACATTATCAATTTGAAATACGTGATTAAAACAAAAAAATGGTAGTTATAAATTTTTTCAAACCAAGATAAATGGCTGGTAAGGATTTTGCAGAATCCTAAATTAATGTGCAAAATTTGCTTATATCATTAATTTTTGCGATACGATTTAAAAAAAATTGCTACCCTAAAACGCTTTTTTCTTAAAGAATTTGTTTTCTTAGCTAGCCCTAGATGGCACTGTTCCAAAGAGCCATTAATCAACAACTTCTTTTGGAAATTTTAGTAAGGTGTCGTAAGTAGTAAGAGTTACACTGTGTCTAAAAATAGTCGCTAATTGATACTTTGCACTCAATAATCATAGATATGGTATTATATTTAGAAAAATGATTTAAAGTATTTGGTACTAGTTTTCAATCTCCCATTCAAAGAATCGCAGTTTTAAGTATCAAAAATAAAGTTTTGTCAAAAAGACAAGAAATAAGTTTTAATGAAGTTCCCTTGAGCTCTTAAATAAGGATAAAATATACTTTTGTATGGGAATTAGAAGATTTTCATGTTTGAATTTGTGAATGTAATAAAAATTCAAGAATTCAAATTTATATATTTGATTCATAATATATTCATAATAATCATTTTATTCCTATTAACCATTTTTTAAGTTATGTAATGTTGCCTTAAGCATTGAAGAAAGTTAATTAGGAAGTAAGCATTCGGCACTACAACCTAGTATCTCTGTGAGTCTTATAAGGTTTCTCTTCTCCGCTATTATTGCATCATAATCCGCATCTCAAATCGGTGGATTCTTTGCTGGTAGAAGAATACTGTTTTTAAGTGTCATGTCTAATAATCAGAATATATTTTTCTAAATATCCATGTAAAAACAGGAAAAAGCTTAAAATTTCATCGTTAAGAAACCTTTTTCCTTAATTTAAAAAATATTCTCGCGTAAAAATTAATTTTTATAAATAGTTATTTTTCATATATAGAAATATATACTTTTATAGCAATTCTCCTACAATTTGCAATTGAAAAATGTTTGTAATTCTAATACTATATATATATATATATATATATATATATATATATATATATATATATATATATATATATATATATATATATATATATATATATATATATAAAATTCTCGTGTCACAGTTTTCGTTGCCATACTCCTCCGAAACGGCTAGACCGATTTTGATGAAATTTTTTGTGCTTATCCGGTATCTATGAGAATCGGCCAACATCTATTTTTCATCCCCCTAAATGTTAGGGGTAGTACAACCCTAAATTTTTTTTTACTTTTTTTGGTTAGTTCTGTAAGTTCCTAATAGATGGCGGTTTAGCATCTAAGTTGCACAGGTATTCGGCAGATGGCGACGTGTTTATTTTTCTAGATTATACCATCTTCGAGAAAATTATCGTGCGCGCGCAAGCGCGTGGTTAAATATAGAATTTACATATATTTTCATGATGTATAATGATACTATAACAATTTTTCGTGAATCATTTTCATAATTATACTTTGTATTGTGTTATTAGTGTGCAGTATTCAGTTTGAATATTTTTAATATTATAAATAGTAAAATAAAATTTTATTTATTACTGTTTTTCTCTACTAATTTTCATACCACCTCGAAAATATGTAAGTATTTCTTGATAGCCTTTTATTATTTTTTATTTTTATTTTATAATTTGATAATTATTAATTTATTCAGTAGAACATTTTGATCTAATTTATTTATTCAAATGATAAATTCTTTTAATTTTTTTATTTCAGTATAATGCCGCGGAAAAAATTTTTAGTTTTAATATAATTTAAAATTGAAATAATAATAGTTCGATGTCAATGTTATCTACCTCATTTATAACAATTTATTTTTAGATGTCTTTAATTTATATAGTATATTTTATAAGTAAGTCACTGATTACAAACTATAATTTAATATAAGATGAATAAAATGTAAATTCAGAAAGTTTATGTTGATTTGTGCTTAATTTCAAAATTTCGATACTTTACCTATTACTATTAAATTTTGGTGAAACGTTTTATTTTTAATCTCCTATGAATGAACCTATTCTAAATTTTTTAGAAAATATTAATTTGATTGAACCCAAGAATTAGTAAAAAATTGATTCAATGTATTTTAAAAACTCAGCCACTGCAACGCGTGGCTGGGTCAGCTTGTATATATATATATATATATATATATATATATATATATATATATATATATATATATATATATATATATATATATATATATATATATATATATATATATATATATTTATATACATATATATATATATATATATATATATTTATATACATATATATATATATATTTATATACATATATATATATATATATATTTATATACATATATATATATATATATATATATATATATATATATATATATATATATATAAATATATATATATTTATATACATATATATACATACATATATATATATATATATATATATATATATATATATATATATATATATATATATATATATATATATATATATATATATATATATATATATATATATATATATATATATATATATATACATATATATATATATATATATATATATATATATATATATATATATATATATATATATATATATATATATATATATATATTACAGTTTGTTTTGTAAATCAATGGATATTATGACGATACCCTCCTATTCCTAATAATCGATCTCCTGTTTCTTTTACTTTTAGTTAAATGAAATAACCTCATCCAGAGTGTCCCTCCATCTTTTTGTTCCTCTTTCTGGTATGAGAAAAGGCATAGAAAGGTTTATTCGTGGTCTTAGGCGTGAATGGTCGAACATGCTGGTCACCAATAAATTGCATAGCATCTTGCCATAACTCAGCACCTAATTATTTTTACCATGACGAACTGTTGACGTTTTTCTGACTCACCTTCATATCGGGTACACACGTGCTATGCATTGATACGTGTTACTTAATCAACCAAGTCGTTGGTGTTAATTATGTATTGAACCTTATGCAAATTATTATATTTTATTCTCATGTTACCATTTTAAAAACGCATCTTTTACTCTTATACAGTGATATTTGAGCTTTGTCTCATTTGTTGGGAAAGTCACACCGCACAAACCTATTTCGTCTTTTTGAATTAAATAGATTGTATAAATAATATATTAAGTACACCAATTGTAGGTTTTAGTTATGTGAATGTTTATATTTTTATTGTTAAATTTATTTTTTAATTTCATTATATGCAGTTATTTTACGTTACGTAAATTTTAACGTTTATTGGTTTTTAAAAATAAGTTTCGGCGCAGTTTGTTTTATTCTTGGACCTTCGCCCCCAAATACAACCAACCAATCTTCTCTTTTCTTAAGACTTCCTTTAATTTATATGATATAATGTATTTATATTTGGGTTCACAAGTATCTTTGCAGGTTCAAATTTATAAAAATTTTATAATTTTATTTATGGAGAACAATATAATGTGATCGAATTCAATGAAACTGAATTAGATGTATAATAATAAGATGCATGACATCATTGAGAAGAATGCTTAAAAGCTTAAAACCATGATTTATATCACAATCGTAAAGATATATATAAATACACACACACACACATATCTATCTATCTATCTATTTATCTATCTATCTATGTATATATATATATATATATATATATATATATATATATATATATATATGTAAATATATATATATATATATATATATATATATATATATATATATATATATATATATATATATATATATATATATATATATATATATATATATATATATATATATATATATACAGGGTGACAACCTTATACTGTTGACATAACTGTACTGCTTTTGATTGGTTTTATTCATGTCCCCTGCTTTTTATAAATATTTGATTTGCTTAGGAGATCTTAATGTTAGTAAAACAGATAGTTATTTTTTATTTCTTTCCTTGTTTGAACTAACATACCAAACCAACGATGGCATTGGTTTATTTGAGGCTGGATTAAAGCAAATTCAGATTGTGGGAATATGGCTTCCCTATTCACTTGACTTAAACCCAATGGACTATTGTGTTTGGTCTATTCTGCAATCAAGAGTATGATCTAAGCCACATCGAAGTTTGGGAATGCCTAAAGGGTATTCTTAAGAAAGAATGGGCTAAATTATAATGCCAGATGAAAATTTTACGCGACGTTTAAGGTTCTGTATCGATGTCCAAGGGAGCTATTTTAAAAATGCTCAAATATGTTGTATCTAAACAAATGACTTAAGTAAAGTTAGTGTGTTTTAAAAAAATTCCAATTTTTTTAGTTTAATACAATATTCTTTTGTCAACAGGATAAAGTTGTCACCCAATATATATATATATAAATACCTGTCGAACAGAGATGTAATTACGTGAAATGAGATGTAATTATGTGAAACGTAATTTAATTTATATTAATAAAGATGATATTGTTGAATGAAACATTTATAATCCATGACTGCATTGAAAAGGATTAACCCTTTGGATGCACATTTATTCGAATAATTTTTTGCATTTGAAGCACATTAAATTTTTTGGGATAGAGTAATTTGTAAGAACAGCATATTTTATGCAATTATTAAAATTTATTGGCTTCCACCTTTTGTTTCTTTTTTTTCCAAAACATTTTCCTATCACTTGTCTGTAGCATATCTCTTTGTCACTTCCACTATGCTATTTGAAAAATCTTCATTGAGGACTGCATTCAAAACATCAAAAGGTTTAGGATTAGCACCTAGCCTTCGCAGACACAAAGGATTTATTCCAGGCACTTCACGAAACCGTTTTACATTAGGTACACTGTCTTTTTCTTCCCAAATCCATTGATCTCATTTCTCAGGAGAAGATTCACTATCACTGCTTGATAAGTATCTTGTACGTCTTTTGCATTTTAGTTTTATCTCACTATCATCACCACTATCATTGTTACTTTGACATGAACAAGAATGAACATGTTAAATATTGTTTCATTTTCAACTACGTATCAGAACGTCATGTGCGACTTTGGTCAAATTAATGCATGATCGTTCTGATACGTCGAATGCGGTCAAAGGGTTAAAAAATAATGTGACATGAAGCATATAAGCATTTATATTCACTCTGAAAAGGCTTTTATTCAAATATGATATGAGAGATACTTGCGCAAGTATTCAAGTAAGAGATATTGGATTTCATTTCATTAAGTAAGACCAAGTTTATTTAAAGCGAACAAGACTTATTAAATTTTTAATATACTTCGAGACCTGTTTTATTCTGAAATTCTGGGGTGCCTGCATCATTTTTTTCTTAACTGAAATATGTAGAGTCGTTGAGAAATTTCGTTTTTAGTTTGGAGAGAAATTTTAAGACATTTATTTCACGTCTTCTCAGAGAAATGAAAGCAATTTATCATTTTTCCTATCAACAGCTTTTTTGTCAAATATTTGCCTTAAAATGAATATTATGTATGGGAATATATTTTTGTTTGACTGCATCGTTTAATGGGGATCACTTTTATTGACCGTTTTTTTTTTTAACTTAACGACCAAATACACTTTTAAAATATATAATATCGATTCACATGCATTTCAAACGCGCTCTTCTCTCTTCAGTGAAAAAAACCTGCTTTTTTAAAATTTGTAATATTGATTAACAAATCACATAATACATCGAAATGCTTTATTTTTCATTAGATTTTTGAGATAAATTAATTCATTTGATTTACGGAAAGAAAATTGGCAAGAAATCACAAATAAAGTAATAAAGAATTTCACATTTTTGCCTTGAAAAAAGAATTTGATACCACTATCAAAAATAAAAATCAATGTAGGTCGATGCTTGTGGCATTTTGACCTAACTGTAACACGCACACATATATACTAATTCAAAAAGTACGCAGAAGGAATGATTCTCCAAGCCTTTAGGAAAATATGTCGTTTCCCCAGTGGTTGTTGTTGTTGTTGTTGCTTATGACACTTGGACAAGCCAAGCTCGCTATGCTTTTGGCAGTGCGAATTAAGTCAATAGAGAGCATCTTTCGTTTGGATCAAAGCACCACGAAGGTGAAAGTACGACTTTGCTCTTTTTAAGGTACCTCGTCATTTTGAACCATGGTCAGGTGACGAGGCCACACCTGAGCTGGCACCCTCCTCTCCACATCCATGCCATACCAGTGGAAGGACTTTGGACGTCACAGATTAACGTAAACACGTCCCCAACCCACGGTCCCCAGTGGTGATGGTAGTATACAAAATAGATCAGGCTCGCCATGCCCTCCGAGAGAAATGATATTTCTGGAGGTGTCAGGCTGCACATGGGGGTCTTTTTCTTGCTTCTAAATTACAAAAACAACCTTTGATGAAGTGTTCACACACACTTTGAGCATTCCTCAACGCGAGTTGGCCATCAATTTCTTCCCTTAAAGTACCAAAAAGTGTATTAATTTTAGTGGTCGGGCTTAACAAGAAAATGTACTGGCAATTATGATTTTCAGAAGAAAGTTTTAAGGAACAGAAACGTAATTTTTTTATTTTTAACTTAATCTTTATAAAAATATCTATACTTTCTTCATAGAAAATTTGACAGTTAATATTTTAATAATTTATGTTATGAAATTAAATAATCTATGTCAAGTAATAGTTGTTGCTCTGAGACTATGATATCCTGATAAAAAGACATGTTTGGTGTCGGGAGAGTCATGGGTTCAATACTTGGTCACCCAAAGACAAGCAAGTTAAAAAGGCGTACGTACGTTAAAAGTTCATTAATGTCTAATGTTCTTCCACTAGTGTGAAATGCATGGGTATTGAGAAGCAACTGTTAATTAAGTGTTCTTCATTTGAATGGGGCTCAAAATAACGAATGATAAGACTCATTTTTGCAGGATAGTGAGACATATAATTTCCAGATATTTACAAACAACACAACCTAATTTTATCCATTGGGCTTCGGTGCTTCACTTTTGGGTCTTGTACCGGGGAAAAAGATTGTTAATTTAATGATGCAAATTATTTTAAATGACTTTGAAACATATATTTCTCATTTTAGCTCAAGATTCTACTTCCTGTACTTATAGAAATTGGTATATTTCATTTTAGAGTCTGTGAACTCAACGTAAAAATTCTCAAATTTAGAAACGCTGTTTCCATGGATTGTGACTTACAGATCACTAAAATTCTATGAAGGAAGTAATAAATATCCCTAGAAAATTTGCTTGAATAATCAATAATTGTCTATTTTTACTTTTTAAGGCTTACATATTAATTCCTAAAAAATATTTTTCCCACATACAACTATATTGACATTCCTAAAAATACATTTTTAGTAATAAGTTATTTCATTGACATTTTACAACTTTCATCCGATAGTTCCACTGCTGGATTCCATAAAACTCTATGATAGTCATGATAAATGGTAAATTTAATAAATAAAATGTTCTGTTAAATATTATGTCACTCTTAGCTTTGAATCATCGATAGTTTTGGTCACATAAAAGACGTCACGATGTAAAATTTTGTATATGAGCAATAGTTTGAATCAATTTGCAACGCTCCTTTTGGTAAAATTCTTCAATAAATTTTGTCACATAAATATTACACTGTTACATCACAAAACGAACAGAAAGAGACATTTATCTGTCATCAAGTATGTCTGAATTCTGCTCAGTATTCTTTCCTCCCGCCAAAATATGGATTTGAATTCTGCAGTGCCTCTACGAAAGTATGGACTTTTATATTAATTGTATCACGTGTCAAAAACCATGCAACTCTTCCACAAACCAAACTAATGTGGAATTTACGTGTTCTTTTTTGAGTCCATTACTTAGTGGTAAATCGCAGTTGCTCTATAACTTTGAAATTAACTTTTCTCGTGTCTCATTTAGTTTTTAAGACAAAAACAATAATTTTGTGCTATTTAAAAAATTTAAATGCATACAGTTTGTAACCTAGCTGTCCTTATTACAGAGAAAAATAAGTCTATTATCTTTTCTTCAATGAAAAATAGAAGGTAAAGTGTATGTGTGTGTGTAGTATAGTGTATCATCCAAACTGTCGCTTTATATTTTAAGCAATTTTCTTAGATATGATCTTATATTTCTAAGAATCAAAGTACAAGATCTTGTGTTTTCTGTTACATGTTTCAATTATAATAATGATAATGCTGAAAAAATTATAATAAAATAGCTAAATTATTTAATAAGTTTATTGATATTAATTGATTGTAAATATGTATGATAATTACAATGATAACCATATATGATAATCAATACCTGTAAGCGATTAATTCTTGGAAACAATTTCATTAAATTAAAATCTTATGGGATGTAGATTTAAAGAAAATTAAATGATCCTTGCCTATTTAAACTAAGGTGAATGTTTTGTCTTGTTTTTCTTCTGTTCTGTTTTCAATGTGTTCCATTTTGGAACCAGTATCGCTTAAGATTTGTAAATTATAATTAAAAAATACTTATAATTATATAAAATATATTAAAAAATACTTTATTACTGATAAATATCATGAATAGATTTTATTTTCATCGCCAACGACACTCAGACGTTGAACTTCAGCTTGTTTGCTGCCGCTCAAAAAATGCGACTTGAAAACAGCAACAAATTCGTTGAGAAGTCGTATTTACGACTCCATCTCAATACAATGTGACGTAGATGAAAGGTTATCTGATGTCATGGATATTCTCTCTCATTACTATCATCTCATTACTATCCAATTACAATCTCTTTACTATCCATATAGTATATTAAATATTTTTAGATTAATGTAAATAGTCTTTTTAATAAATTGATATAAATAATAGAATCTCATTTTTTAAAAGTCATTTGCGAATATTATAGAAAAGAAATTTGAATTTATATTCACTTCATGTCTGTGGTCCATAATACTAAGGCAATGCAGTGTTATCTCTGCATCATGAAATTATCAATTTTATCACTCTCTTCAATTTCATAATCAAATTATTATACATTGTGTTTATTAAAATATTTATGAATACCAATTGAAAAGAAAACTGAAAAAAACAAATTACTTCAATATAGAAATTATTCAGTCAAATATTATTTAAACAAGTATCATTTAAAACTATAATTATATGGTCAAATAAATTTTAAATTACAAAAGAATTAATTCGTGGAAAATATCTGATTTTTTCAAATTATAACTTACATTTTCAAATTGTATTGTATATGTTACAAACACAATTCCTCGTATTTCCAAATTTTTGCATTTGGGACGCTGTTAAGTTTTTATTTTACTGTGAACAGTTAATTTCAAATACATTAGACATTATGTATCACATTAACTATTTGCTTTCAAAAGTTCAGGAGATGAAACAGAGTCTATGAACATGCTAAATTTGCTTACATTTAAATGAAAAAACAGCTTGAATTTACTTCAGATAAAAATCATTACCAAATTTCATCGGAAACCACATCCAAATGTAACAATCTGATGAGCTCATTCATTTCTGTGTGAATCCCTATTCAAAACTCAGAATTCAAATATCTTTGGGAGGACAAAAGAAAATTCTCGTGTCACATTTTCAATAGTAGAGCCAAGTTTTTAAACCCATTGCGTTCAAAGTTGAGATGTAGTTCTTATATCCCCATTAAGTTGAAAACTCTTCAAAAAATAAACTTAGTTGTGTGTGTTGAAAACTAATTAAAAATATTATTATCAGCGAAGCGGTCTTTGTGTGCATTCATTAGTTAATGAGGTCGTAAGTAGTCACGTGTCCTTTAAAAGTTTTCTTGTTGTGCTTTGGGAACGATCGATTTTCTCGTTCCTCTAAGCTTGTGAAAAAAATGTTAAAATTTTATACAAAAATAGTTTACGATCTCATAAAATTCAATCAAGTGGTGAAACGCTGTTTAAATTGGTTCATACAAACACGTTTCTCTAAACCACAAATTGTACTAATTGATGTAAAGGTTTAAACTTCGTTCCATATTTTTATTTTACTTTTAAGCCATTATTTCATGTAATTTGAAATTGTATACGCTGTTTTCTATTCATAATATATATGTAGATGTTTCACAAATTATGGAAGAGTGATGAAAAGTATTTGAATGCATGTTACATATAGAGTTTAATAAAGAAATTAAATTAAGTACCTTCATTATAAATAATTGCATAAATGCTTAAAAAGAATAGTTTAATCTGTCGATATATAAATATTGGTTGCACATATAAAAACAAATTGTGAATAGAATCCGTTCTCTAAAATGAATTTGGACAAACTATATAAAAAACGTCGACTCTATATAAATATTTTTTCTCATTTCTAAATTTGTAGTTTTAGGTTTTTGCTCTATACAGTACTAAGTTCGATTCATTTCTGGAACAATGAATGGTTGAGTAATTCGAGACTGTAACGATGGGCACTTGAATAGTTTCCTCAGCTCTCTCGCTTTTAACAGGACCTGAGACAATTTTCATGAATTATCGAAAATATATATATTTCCCATTAGAATGAGAAACATATTATTTAAAATAGCCGTCAATGTACATTTACTTTCCACCGATAACTTTGTAATGATCGAAATTACAAGAATTATCAATACTCCTAAGCTCTTATGATGCTCTAAACTACATATTAAAGTATAATAAATATAGCAAACAAATAAAAAATCATATCAAATTTTAACATGAATAAACAATAAATATTGTAAGTAAATATAAACTTAAAGAACGCTTCAAGTGAAACTTTATTTCTAATATATATATATATATATATATATATATATATATATATATATATATATATATATATATATATATATATATATATATATATATATATTATAATGTCTTCTTTTAATACTGTGAGACAGTTTTACGTTACTGATTGGCATAAATGTTATTAATTTGGCATTCTTTTATTCATTGTGTGATAAAAATGTAAATACAGTAAGACCCCGCTTAACGCTGTTTCGTTTAGCGCTGTTTCGGTTTTGCGCTCTTTTATTTCAACCCGGGGATTCCACGAAATCGCTCGCAGCATACGGGGATTCCCCGAAATATCATGCAGTGATAGGTTTCAAATACATATCCGAAAGTGTACTTGCGGTTCTTGTTTGGTGCGGTATTGTACACACATATTTTTATTAAAAACATTTGTTGACATTATTGTAAGTAGGTATTAATTTACATATTTAATACTATATTACAGTGTCAAAAATTTTGATCTTTAGTTTTTACTATGGGTGATAATGAAAAAGAAAAGAAAGCAACCAGAAAAAGCATTTCACTCAAAACTAAAATGTAAGGGATTAGAAGATTAGATTCTGGTGAACGTCAAACTCTAATTAGTGCTTCATTGAATTTGCCAACTTCAACAATAAGGACCATCATGAAGAATAAAGAAAAAATACTGTCATCGGCAACTACAACTACGTCAAGCTCTGCAACTAGAATTTCCCGTTCTAGAAATAATATCATAGAGGAAATGGAAAAACGACTGTCTATATGTATTGACGACGAAATTGACCGCAATATGCCATTAAGCCAATCTATCATAATGGAAAAAGCTAGAAGATTTTTAATTACATTCAGGCTGAGACAATTGACGCAAGTGAAACTTTCGTTACTAGTCGAGGATGGTTTAATAGATTTAAACAGCTAAATAACCTTCACAACATAAAGTTTACAGGAGAAGCAGCAAGTGGTGATACAAAAGCCGCGGCTGAATTTCTAGCGACATTAAAAACAATAATTGAAGAAGGAAACTATCCTCCAGAATTGGTTTTTAGTGTTGATGAAACAGGCTTGTTTTGGAAAAGAATGCCGAAACGAACATTTCTATCCCGTGAAGAGAAACGGGCACCAGCTGCAAAAGATCGCTTAACCCTTCTACTAGGTGTTAACGCCAGCGGAGATTTTAAATTAAAACCATTACTAATTTACCATTCCAAAAACCCAAGAGCGATGAAAGTCATATCTAAATCAACTTTACCTGTAATTTGGGAGTCTAATAAAAATCATGGATAACTGCGAAAATTTTCCAGAATTGGTTCACTGAACATTTCTGCCCGTCTGTTAAACGTTATTGCGAAATTAAAAAATTTGAACAAAAAGCACTTCTGTTAATTGATAATGCTCCAAGCCACCCAACAAATTTATCAGACTTAAAAACATGCATTCCAGTCGAAGTGGTTTTCTTGCCCCCTAACACAACTGCCTTAATTCAACCAATGGACCGAGGCGTTATATCAAATTTTAAGGCTTATTACTTGCGGCGAGCCTTTAAGCAAATGTTTGAAAAAACAGATGGAGAAGAGAACCAGTCCATAAGAGAATTTTGGAAAAACTACAACATCGTGGATGCTGTAGAAAACATAGGCCTTTCTTGGAATGAGGTAACAGAAAGATCTTTGAAAGGAGTATGGAAGAATATTTGGCCGGATTTAAGTAATGGCAATGACGTTGGACACTCTGTCGATGGGGCTGAAATAGTGGAAGAGATAGTGAAATTAACGAAGTAAACCGGTTTTGAAAGGGTAAATGTGGAAGATGTCGAAGAAATAATTCAAGAAGCAGCGGCTAGTCTTTCTAATGATGAGCTCAAGGAATTAACTGAACAAGAAAAAAACAAAAATGTTGACAGCAGTGATTCAGAAGAAGAGCAAAAAGAACTTTCGATGGCGTTTGTAAAAAGGAGTTTGTCTACCAAAACTGAAATAATATATCAATTCATTGAAAATGATCCGAATTTTGACAGGAGCTCATAAGTAAGGCGTGGTGTTAGAGATGCTCTATCCGTTTATGAAGAACTTTTAAGAGAACAACGCAAAAGAAAAAGGCAAACAACATTATATGCTTTTGTCATAGAAAGGCAGAACACTGAAAACGCGGAAGGCTAACTGACATAGAATTTTATTTGTTTTTTTTTAAGAATATTTGTTTTGTTATTTATATTTTGTTTTTATTTTTGCAAGAAATAATAATGTGGTATTAATTTGAGCTTTAAGAAATAAATGTTTAGTTTTATTTTTATTAAAAAAACATACTTTTTAAATTTAATACCTAACCAATTTCCTAGCCATCTTCCCCTAACTCCAATATTTACATGTAAAGATAGCCTCGTTTAGCGCTGTTTCGCATTACGCTCTACTTTGATGGAACGTATCCCCCGCGTTAAGCGGGGCCTTACTGTATATGATACCTAAATAATCATGAATAATTTTTTATACAATTCAAATGACGAAAACTCTTTAAGAATAAAACCTTAGTGACTAAAATGAAGAAATTTTCTTAGTTAAAAATTTTTTTATATTAAAATTCTAAATAAAATACTAATATTGACTGGAATATATATACTTAACATATTTTTTGAAAAATTATTCTCAATTTTTTTATTTATGAGTTAAGATTTACGTATAAGCATGTCTGATAGCAAATTAACTAAACTGGGAACTGGATGATCAGCACTCTGGTCTACGGTTTAACTGTTCGTGAGTTCACTTCTCACCATGTAATTTTATGTTTGAGGTGCTGTAGTTTTCAAATCAATTTGTCCTTTTAAAATAATATGGTCTTGTAGCAAAATCCAAAGTAAATTCATGTTCAATAGTAAACCAATGTATTTAGTACCTTGTTCTGGCTTAACTTCAGAAAAGAACGAAATCCTCAATGTTGATACCAACTATTGACATTCGTTGTGAAATGAGATTACATACAAACATTGATATCATCTAAAAGTCTACTCAAAAAAAAAAAGAGATTTTCTACTGAGTCTGAAATTATCTACGAAATATCTACTGAGTCTGTCTATTAAAAAAGTATCTGCCGCCAAGTATTCTGATTAGCAGTTTTTGTATAAGTTAGCAAGAGCTTTCAATTTTAAATGTAAGTTAAGATTGCTTAGAATTGTTGATATTTTGGGTAGTACCTCGTATTATTCTCTAGGAATTTAGTAAGACAAACTTGGTGCTATTCTCCTGGTTTCTCCTATCAAAATGGAAATGTATCTTATTTCTCTGGCAACACAGACATAAACAAATAGGAAAGAACTATTTTGATGGTACATGGTTGTAGACAGACAGTTTTAAGTCACGTGTTTTTGAATTTAAAGTCTTATTTATGTTTGGGTTAATAAAGGCTGATTCTCGAATTCATATTTTATTAAGAGGCGAGTACACATTCAGATATATTTATGATGGTATATTTAGATAACAACTTAAAGGTATGTAGATAAAAATACATAGATGCAAGAAGATATATAAATAAATGACCACATAAATTCCTGAAAAGGGATTTAGAATATCTTGTTCTGGAAACTATATTCCAATCAATGAATAAAAGATCTTCTGTTCTCAAAGCAGACAAAAATGTCTCTCTATTATTTTGAAGCCCATAATTCAAGTGCACAAACGTCAGTGAGAAATAATAGCTAAGTTTTCGTAGATTGTTATGTTTACAAAACATTTGAAATAAATAGGAAGATTGGATAAGCAAACTTGATATACTGAAATCTCTCTCTCTCTCTCTGTTGTATTAAAATACTAGATCCCTTCCAAATTCAGATATTGAAACGATACCTCATAGAAATGCTTCCCTTCTTTATATCATTGTTATTTTTACATTGCTTGTAATGCATGAAAAGGCTAGTTTTTACTTTCTAATATTGCCTGTTTCATTTGCATTTGAATATCCATAACTGTTATGATATGCGTGGGTGACTGACTTTTCTTGTGTGTCCGGCAGGTGGTGTTCGCCCTCAACCACACTCTGCTGCAGCAGGAGCAGCGGGAGCCCTCGTACACAACGGAGGACCTCATCCGCCACTACAACTGCGGCGACCTGCACGCGGGGCAGGACACGGCGCCCCTCCCTTCCCTCAGCGGCAACACCTCTCTGTCCGAGGAGGATGCCGCCCTCGCCCGCAACATCGACAGCTACTTCAGGCAGGAGCTCATCTACAACAGGAACATGCGGATGGGGGCAGGGTGGCCCACCTCATCCACCACAACCCCCACCAGAGCCTCTTCTTCGCTCTGGGCGCCGGTAAGTGCTGTTTTCTCACGAACATTAAACGCAACATGATTTCGTATGGAATGGATGTGTAAATGTATGATTGGAAAAGGATTATCTCTTAGGGGGTCACGCTATTCCTACACAGCTCGTTATGAAAAATGTAAATTTCTTATAATTTCACCTTTCTCTTTCTCTCTCTTATAAAGCGTAATACTTGATTATTCACTTTCATTAACTCTCTTCTGTTTTCTTTCCAATCTGTTTTGAATCATTTTTGAACATCATAGGAGAAAAATTTGAAAAACGTTCTTGGTTTGAGGTCTCTTGTCCTCAACAGACAGATTCCTCATGAGAAAGGTATTCTCAAGCGTTTCTGAGTCATTAAATTGATTTTCTATAAATTTCTGCCGATGGTATATTCCCTTAGATCGAATGGAAGTTTCAATGGAATTGAGGGTTTTGGTTAAGTTTTTATGAGTATCTGTTTAGACAATGATGGAGGTGCCAGTCTGTAGAATATCACGATATGTTTTTTTCTGTTTGACTTGCCGATGATCTTGAGGTGGTGGTAGGGTGTCCTTAGTAGTAGGTGTCCTTAGTGGTAGGGTGTTTTTGCAAATGGATTCACTCAGGCGTTCGATTTTATTTTCAAGATCCGGCAGGATGTAATCTCTGTGTTGGGTTGAAAGATTCCCATTCAGGATGTGTTTGGGCTTCTTTATTAATACTTGATCTGCCGAAGTATTTGTTCTTACTGATGAAATTTGAAAATGTTTCAATCAGCTTAATATCCTTGGTTATCTGCCCCTTAGGAAGGTATAATTTGTTCCTCTTTTGAAGGAGGATCAATTTCTACAGTTTCAAGTGCATCTGTATCATCGTTTAAATTGACTGTAGTTTTATAGGTAAAGTTGTCCTTAGTTGGTAGGGTGATTTTATTAATCTCTTCAGTTGAGCAATTTGTTACTTTGTCCAGATATTCCAATGAGTTATTTGAGTTATTAAGAAAGTTTGCGAAAGAACTGGATCTATATTAGGTATTGTCATCAATCGAGCTTTTTAATGGGTTTGAGAATAAGCCACAACGTATTTCTCTGGAGTGACAAGTAGCAATAGAGGAAATTAGATGTAAGTTGAATTAAACTAGTAATGTATACAATTTGGTTGTCAGGATATTCAAAAATTAACTATGCATACAATGACGGAAGTGACCCATATGCCACATTCAAAACCACACACCTGCCCCGCTCCCAAAACCACACACCTGATATATAGATTGAAAAGAAACAGACTCTTGAAGGGGGAAAATAAATAAAAAATAAAAAAAAATGGATTGTGGTTTTTGATTTTAGTAAGGAGGCAAAAAAGGCGTATTATGGGTGTATATTAAATTAGAAAGAAAGATTTAAGAATTGAAAAACTGAAATTAATTGGGAAGTGAATCAGTCAATAAAAAGATAGAAATTACAGTGACAAAAATTACAAGACGATAAAATAAATAAATAAACAAAATATAAAAAAATAAAAAAACATTATTTTTTTTATAATTTAAAATTACTTCACTACAATATTGTGGCATTATGTCAAACTAACTTTTTCAATTTATTTAGTGAGGTGATATGGATGAGTGAGATACATTCCAATTTGTGTAGCTTGATGTAGTTAAATCAGTTTTAGTTTCATTATAGATTTAAGACATAATATTAAAAATTTTAAAAAAGTAAAATAAAATAAGATTTAAAAAAATTTTAAAAATATTGCTTTACAATTTATTCAAGTTTTACTTTAGTTGGGACAGTGGAATGAGCTTCATACATTTTAGTTTGTTGTACTAAAATCGGAATGTTAATTTGGTAATTATGGGGGTTTTATACTGATTTTAAAATGTCTTAAAGTTTTTATAATTTAATAATTAATCAGGCTATTGTCTCGCGGTTAAATTTGTAAGAGAAGACATTCCAGATTTTACTAAAAGAGACACCAAGTCACTAGGACTATTGGGGCCCGAGGTTGAGTTGTGCTATATTCAGGGGGCGTGGTAACCTAAGGATGACAAACATACATATTTAGGCTATTAAACAGATTTAGGTTTAGCTGTCACCGAGAAAAAGTTTAAATCCCCCCCGAAAAAAAATTAGTTAGAAATTTAGAAAATGTGTTATAACGAAGTTTATGCGTACTCGTTAGAAGCGCATTTAAGCGCATTTCTAAGCGTACTCGTTAGAAGCGCATTTAATAATAAATTACTTAAAAGGTAGTTCCAAGTCGCTACGACTATTAGGAGCGAAAAAAAACGCTGATTAATATTGAATTAATTTAATTAATTAAGCACGGGGAATTGATGCCCAAAGGGTTAAGGTCAAATTGAATAGGAGGACATGACGGGAATAAGAGATGAAACTTAGAAAAAAATACAGTATCAATCCATAAACAGAAGGAAAAAATGAAGAACCATAGGGAGAAAATACGAAAAAATACAAATTTGAATAACACCAATTACACCATATCTCATTAAATAATGATTATTTTTTAAAAAATGTAAAACATACATATGCAAAGAATGGAGTATATTGATTAAAAAACAAAAAGTTATGGCAGTATTTAAATTAAAAGTGACAAACAAAATACATGAATATACATAAAAATTTAGCAACAAACATAAAATTTTAAAAAAATTTAGATATTTAACTATTGCAGTTAGAATAATAATAATTATATATTTAGAATTGTGTTAAAATGCACCGTTCCGGCAATGGTGGCAGCGTGGTTCCTTTCAGAGGTTCCACGCCTTATACGCCAACGTCCATCTGTCCGATGGAGCATAAAACGCGATTCATCTGAAAACACAACCACAACCTGTCGCCACTCAGTGGCCGTCCAGCTGCTGTACTGGCGTGCAAATTCTAGCCTTCGCCGTCGATGAACAGCAGTCAGCATAGGTACACGAACCAGGCGTCTGCTTCGGAGGCCCAGACGCAGCAATGTTCGCTGAATAGTAGTTTGGGAGACACTTTTGGTAGCCCCTTGGTTCATTTTGGTGGTTAGTTGCTCAACGGTAGCCCGTCTATCTGCTCGAACGCATCTCCGCAACCTTCGTTCGCCTCTGTCATCTATGGCCCGTGGTGCACCACATTTGCCACGTCGTTGATTTTGGACAGTCCCATTTTGCCATGCACGGTACACTTTTACCACGGTGGCACGCAAACAGTTCACAAACTCAGCCGTTTCGGAAATGCTTCCACCCTTGGCCCGAAAGCCAATGATCATGCCCTTTTGGACGTTGGATAAATCACTTCGCTTCTGCATTACGCCACGAATTAAAATGTTTTCCGAAGCCCTGACACACTCTTTATATACGCTCAACTGCACTGTGCTGCCACCTGCCTTCTGTGATTGGTTATTTAACTTTGACGTGGAAAGTACGTGGTGGTCACATTAATGTGACTGGACTGTGTGTGTATATATATATATATATATATATATATATATATATATATATATATATATATATATATATATATATATATATATATATATATATATATATATATATATATATATATATATATATATATATATATATATATATATACAGGGTGTCCAGAAAAGGACTCCCTGATTTCAAAATTAAATATCTCGAAAGCAAAGATCGATAGAGGAATACAGTAAACGGTATGTTTATTGTGAAACCTGTAAGAATTTTATACAGCAGTTTGAAATAATATTATAAAAGCTGCTGACAGATATATATATATATATATATATATATATATAGTTTATAGTTATTTCCTTGAAGTTACCTAGCTCAAAGGAGTAACTCAATATATATTTATGAGGACATATATTTTATGCAATATGTTAATTATAATAATAAATATAGCTGAACTAGCTTCTTATTTTAACTAGTTAAAATATTAGAGTTAATAAAATTTTAAATTTCCCTGTTGTTCATTTGAACATAACATAATTAAAAATGAAGTCATTTTCAAAAAATTGTGTAATGAAATATTTTTTAGAAAACTCAGTTTATTAAAATGCAAAATTTAAAATCAATCAGCTCTCTTGATCGAAATAATGTAACTTAATAAGCAGATATCGGAAATAAAAGTTGCTTTGATAATTGAATTGGAAAGACGAGGATCTTCTTCAATCTTCTTCCCAATGGCTTGTCATCCGAATAATAAACCTTGTTTCGAAGATAATGATGAGGAGAATTTAGCGAGGATGGAGACGGGCGATTGGCTGCGGGCGATATTCCTGCTCTCCCAGTCATCAAAAAAAGGAAACATGAATTTAAAAAAAGTAGTTAGTAAAATGAATATTTGAGATTTGTGGGCTGAATAATTGCTTGTAATAATTTCGGTGATGTAAATAAAAGAATTCTTGTTGCTGACAGCCCGAAGAACTGCGGTTCTCTTATTTCCCAAATGGCGAAATTCAATTACCTCCGTGGATAAGAGAATTAAGCTTTTCAATTCAGAGCTCAAAAACAGCTCTCCACTTCAAAGGTAAACCACCCTTTTCAGTTATCTTCCAAAAGCCATTTTTCTTTTTATTTCAGTAAAGAGAATGGGAATTTTATCTCAGAAGAGAAAATGTTAAAATGAAATAGGATTTATCATAAGGATCATTTGAGGCTTGAAAAATGTCGCGAGAATTTCATTTCTAAATAATTCTCTGTACGATTCTTTTCTTTTTCATTTTAATAAATCGTGAGTTGATTTATGAGGAAGAGGTTTGCAGATTGTCACAGAGAAATTGTATTTAAACTGTAAATTGAGTGAGACTTTGTGTATTAAGTAAACAATTTTATCAAAATATTCTGCCATAAAATACTTTTTATCACCATATATAAATATGATCGAAATTTCAATTTGAATAAAACATACAAATTCAATATATCTTGCTATTTTTTTAAATATATTTAATAATATGCTGATACAATAATTAAATATGTATTTCAGATATATTATAATGAGTAATCTTCTTATAATTTATATATATTCAAAAATTTTTTTCCTCTTTTGTTTTCATGAAAAACGTTTCTACAATTCATCGCACATGTCCCTCAATTTATGAATTTATTCGAAACGTACTAATTTTTTAAAGAAAGTACTAAACTACGTTAGCAGTCAGAGATATTTAATTTGGTTTGGACTACTGTCGAGATCAGTGCGTGGGAGTTGCCCGTGTTCAAATATCCAATCATGACCCAAGAAAATAATTTACGAAGTGGATATTAAAAGCGTGTTGCTTTACTACATTTTTAGATTGTCAGGTTGTCTTCTAAGTGGCGTCAAAAACACCATTTGGCTTAAGTGCAATAAATGAATAGTGATCTAAAGTCAATCATTATTGTCTAGCAGAACTAGAATCAATTTTAAAACATTCTATTTCAAAGAGCCCTGTGTCAACATTACAAAATGAGGAATCTCATTGTAACATAATAAAAAGCATTTACAACTTATTATTACAGGAAGAATATTATGTGTTGTCTACATAATCACAGATCCATTAATATTTCCCGTATTATTGACAGACACTTGGTATCTGATGTGGGCTGCTTTTCTATGACTTTTGTGGAAAAAGAGCGTTGTGTGTTGTTTATTATATGGTAAAGTGAATCATATTTATATATTTAACAATGTTGATTATAATTATAATTATCAGGCCATGTGTATCAAATGAATCTGGTGTATAATCAGGTACATCTTACAAATCATCCTGCCATAAAGCCTTTCAGAGTTAAAGACAGTGATGGATGAAGTTAAATGCATGATTCTGTATAAATAAATAAGAAATACTCGCAATTCCTCTCAAATTTCACACGCTCATGCACCTTTTGTACAGGGATAACCATCAAATCCTCCTCTAACACTTTTTCAGAGGGGGATTTTAATTTAAAATATTTTGTGTTCTCTCTCCGAAGCTATTGACTCAATCACTTCTGTTACTTGAAAAATCTATTGCAACAGTAGAAAGTGCGAAATATCGTGGGCATATATATTTAATGATAATTTCACATTATAACCATCACATTATAATCTTCGTAAAGTAACCAAACTTTATGGAAAGAATTAAACACATTGTTAGAGATCGAAGCTTTAGCTAAATGCAAGAGATTATTTCATGTATTAATGATTATTTTTAATTAATATTATGTCTCGCCAGTTTGGAACACTATTAACAATAAATATAAGCAATTTAGAAGTGTTTTAATTAAATTCCCTAAGATTCATGGCGATTGTGCCTTCTTTGTAAGAATAAAGGATATTGAGATCGAACATAAAATCAAAAACATTGTAAGGTACACAAAAAAGGCTAAAACTATAAAACACTTATATTAAATCTCATATCTTATTATAAATATCTACAAGAGAGCACTAAACATCGGTCATTTGCAACTTTTCATATAGGAGAAATGTATTCATTCTGAGAGCTTGTGAATAGTGTATATAGTGGGAACATTTGTATTTGAGCTCCAGTGGCTCAGTAGCTTCACGCCGCTTCCCGTAAGCTCAGCAAAGTGAAGCATCATTTGCCGCGAGCAGTGGTTGGGAGGGTGACCACGGTGTACTCTCCTTCACTGGGTTGCTGGAGCTCCGTGGGTTGGGGACGTGTCCACGTTCATCTATGACGTCCAAAGTCCTTCCGCTGGTGTGGCGTGGATGTGGAGAGGAGGGTGCCAGATCAGGTGTGGCCTCGTCCCCTGACCGTGGTTCAAAATGACGAGACACCTTAAAAAGAGCAAAGTCGTACTTTCACCTTCGTGGTGCTTTGATCCAAACAAAAGACGCTCTCTTTGACTTAATTCGCGCAGCCAACGGCATAGCGAGCTTGGCTTGTCCATGTGTCATAAGCAACAACATTTGTATTTTTATCTGTAATATTATTCTAATTAGTTACTTCAGTTTGTTTTCATTAATGTTTAACCAAAAATCAGAAAGAATGATATATGCTAATTAGGAAAATTCTCATTCTCATTGGCCAATAGTGACTCCTCACGCAGAGATTCCAAAGCAATCGCATGCAATGAATTTTTAAC